>JAHWLE010000101.1:0-40098 GCA_024679135.1 Phytophthora foliorum
GCAAGGACACGAGCGCGAGCGGCTTTTCCGCGCGGTGGGCAAATATCTGGACGGCTCGACGGCCACAGCGGGCTACGAGGCCGCCCAAGCCACGCAGGGCTATGTGCAGCAGACGCCCGTGTACTACCAGACGGCTCCAGCTGCTGGTTGCCGCCCGTACGGCGGCATGCCGTCGCCCGACCGGATGACGGCCGAGCAACAAGCCGCTTTTCAAGCCATGAAGATCTCGAGCTACGCCGACGAAGAGCAGACGAGTTGGGCCACGCGTAGTCAGGTTGTAGACGCAGGAGAGAGGACACCCCCGCCGTCCACGGCCCCAGGAGTCCATCAACTGCGACTCCGGTCGCCGCCTAGTGCTACAAGCGGCAAGAAGAGGACGCGCGGGTCCACACCCGAGACGTGCCCTCCATCCTCTTCAGCTGTAGGGAAAGATGAAATCGCGCCGTCTCTGGCGCGTGCGCTGCTTACGGGCTGCGGGGCCAAACAGTGCTCCTTTGAGGGCTGCAAGAAGATTGCAGTCAGCAAAGGACTGTGCCGGGGTCATGGCGGTGGCCGACGCTGTCAACTCCAAGGATGCACCAAGTGCGCGCAGAGTCGCAGCCCGTTCTGCTGGGCTCACGGGGGAGGCAAACGCTGTGAGGCACCGAACTGCCGTCGCAGCCGCAAGACCAAGCGGTTTTGCGTGGATCACGTCGAAATGGAGAACACGGTGCCGTTGAAGCCCGACTCAGACACCACCAAAACGGCCAAACCAGCCTCCAAGTCTTCCTCGGTCAAAACGTCCACGAGTTCGTATGCTAGTGCCGACTCGGACGACAGCGTCGGCCGCCAGTCGACTGTTTCCTGCGACAGCAGCTTCTCGGTCGTCCACAACAAAGAAAACAAGCGGATGCCGTCGAACGAGTACGTCGTTCGCGAGCAGAAGTACACTCAATACCACCAGTACGCCGGAGAGGTGTCTGGTATCCCGCCACCGTCTCTCCAGTTGCCCAGCTTAAATGAAGCGCTGCTTCGCACGGTTCCTACCCAGTACTCGTCAGAAGCTATGTGGTCGTCGTCAAGAACCCCTTCGCCGCCAGCGCCTCACTCCTCGCAGTATAAGAGTGAGCACCGATCTTGGCCAGCAAATAGGGACTAAAGTATAAATTGATATTCGCGTGGAGCACTACTGCTCAGGCGTTTGGTTTCGTTTTGTTCGTGGTGCTACGTTTTCTGCTACATATTTGTTGGCCTTCTGGTCAGCCCTTGAGGGAGAATGGGGAAACTTGGTCGAGAAAGTGACGCAGCACTGAGTGCTTGGCCTAGACTGGGTAGCATTCGCTGTGGGTTCTGTCGGGGAGTTCGTGTTGGAAGTGGAACATATCGAGTGCGGCGTGTGCGGGTCACTCGAGAGTTTTTACTGGAAGACGAAGTTTGAGCGTCTTTCGTCTCGAGGTGCATGTGGGCGACGCAAAAGTGTTTCGACTTTCGCGAGCGCATGCAGGTCTCCACATCGCATCGCTGACCGCCGCCATGTGCCCAGCAAAACATGCTACGACTTTGAGCACTTTTCGTACAGCCACCAGCAAAATGACAACGACGGCCACCACCGTGGCCACGACAGAGCCCTTTGCTTACGGACATCTTGGTGCAGTCGGGGAACAAACAGCGCTTTTGAACACTTTGGCAGGATGCAGACAGCGGAATAGTCTGAGCGTAGCGCTCGAGAATAGATGGGCTTCTTTGGCCATTGCCTCTGGTCATCATCAACGCGACTGCAGTCGGAACGACTTGATTCTGAGAGCCATTGGGAACAGGAGACTCGCTCACGAGAAGATCAAGAGCATTTTGTTGGTCCGGAGAATTCCGCCTGGGGCGTTCTGTGAGACTTTGGGTGCTCGTTGAAGTGACAACGACCGGCTCCAGGTCAAATGTACCGTTAGGAGATTGCCCTGAAAAAACGATGAAGCGGGCGATTTGCTGTAGCTCTCTCGCTATTTCGTTTGGAATGGTCACTTGTGGTGAGGTTGAGCGCTGGGATTGCTTGTTCATGACGAGATGTGAAAGGTAGGCTGATACAAACAGTCAAGTGACTGGGTTACGAGCAAGTTGACGAATGTCTCAGTGTCTAACCGATGAGCCCTGGTGGTGTAGGCTTCGAACAGTCTGACAACAACACCAGCAATAATAGCTATGAGAAGGAGCTCACAGCGCGTTGTCGTTTTTGGCGTCCGTTATTTACCGTTGAACAGGAATGATCTTTCAAGAGTTAATTAGGAGCTGACTGCTATTCTCGCCGACCAAGGGATGAGATCGTATAGAGTGCTGGATTGAACGCGTGAACCGTTGCAGCAAACCAGCCAAACACTAATAATTATCCTGAAACGATTAGTGGGCCATTTAGTAATGGAGCCCTGTATCAGCGCCTACGTCTGAAACGCTTTCACTTCTCATCCGCCCCCGGACCAAGGTTACCTGATCCCAAAGCGTGTTCTCGCTGTTCTTGGCGGCCCAGGTCATACTTATGAACTACGCGTCCTAACAATAGGGACGAGTGTTGAAAAGAAGCGGTTCTAATTCATTTCGGGATGCAGTGCCCAGGGCCCCACAACACCGATGCCTTCTTTCTTGTAGAGCTTCACATGGTTGGCTAAGCTAAAATATTGTCGTTACTGTACAACCTGCAAGGAGATTACTTTTAAGTTTACCCCCCCCCCCCCATAAACTCATAAGCTCGAAAATGGCAGTTGAATCAGGCAAATTGGAGAATTAAAAAAATAAAAAAAGCATCGCCGATCTTACAACGTGGGAGTCCACTTGTAGCCCGCAACTCGGAGCTATCATCTCACCAACGTACTCGAAACGCTAGAGCCCATTCGCGTCATGCATTTGCATAACGACTTCAGCATGCTGATCAATGAAGCTTATATCGTCAACGATGTCCGAACTAAGCGCTTCATATTTCGAGTGCAGCAGTTTCGACATCGCATGATCTCGTTTTAGGGTTCGCTTGTTGTTCACGCGGTTGGCAAAAATATAAAAAAAAAAACTACAACTGTCTTTGAAGTTGTGAAACTATTTACGCCATAGTTTGCACAATACCCACTCAGTTGTAATTGTAAATCTCGCTGAAGTCTTCATAAGATTATGTTGCTGGGACTCTGAACCGACCAAATAGACCCCGAGTCCGACCTGGACTGTGATGACGATCTACGGCGCGAAGAATGAATTAAATCCTGAAGTACTGCCACAATTTCCGCGGCAGTAGGGCGGTTTCGTGGATTTCGTTGCAAACAGGCATCTGCAATGGCCAAGATTTCTTCAGGGCAATTACGCGAAAACTCTGGCCGCAGCTGTCCCGCAGCAACCTGACTCAAGATTTCTGCTTCCTGAAGTTTGCCTCGAGCTGCACTCGGGTGGTTATCATTCCAGTACGGATAGTCATCCGTGTCAATCTCGGAGAGCACCACGCCAAACGAGAATACGTCAGCTCGCTCATCGTAGTCGTGACCGAGCAAGATTTCTGGTGCGATCCAGAAAGACGTGCCCACTCCTGCCGTCATGTGCGTATCAATGTCGTACCGCGTCCGAGAGATACCAAAGTCGCTCAGTTTGGCCTCGAGATACATATTCAACAGCACATTTTTGGACTTAAGGTCGCGATGGATCACTTTTGGGTGCAGCGAATGTAAATACGAGAGCGCCTCGGCAATGTGTAGCGCGATGGGGGCCTTGTGTATTTCCCATGACAGCGGCGACCCCCGTTCTTTGAAGGTATACAGTACTTCTCGTAGATCGCCTTTGTCCATGAACTCAGTCACGGCAGATAGATGACGTAAGCTGTCCCAAGCCACACCGATGAACTCCACAATTCGCGGGTGGTAAAGCACTGCCATCATGATAATTTCCCTGAAAAACACCTCAATCTCCGACACGTCTCCACTTCGGTCCGGGCGGACCTTCTTGATAGCAACTCGACGGCCTCTATATTCACCCGTGAATACCAGTCCAAAGCCTCCTTTGCTGATGCATTTTCCAAGTCTGAGCTGCTTGTACTCGATCCGGTTCGTCACGATTACTGGGTCGTCTAGAAGTACACGGTTCACTTCGCGCCCTGTTTCATCGAAGTAAGACGCTCTGGTAGAATCAATCTTTGAGGAAGATGATAGACGCTCCATCTCCTGTGGATAACAGCACTTCATCCACACAAAAATGATCAGAAGCATCAGTACTACAGCTCCTGCTGCAATTGCAACGTAAGCTAGTACATTGACATCGCTTGATGACTCTGATAATAATCGTAACACACATCAGAAAAATAGTGAACTCGTCAGTACTATACGTATCCAAAACGCGGCATGAGCAGTGCAAAAATCTACCTTCAGTCCCACTGAATTCACTGAGCACGCAAAATGTGACCTTGTGCGCCACTTGCCAAGTACCACTTGTGCACGTAGTCGATTCATCTGGTTGGTCGGACTCGTAAGCTCGCAGCGATAACACCGAGTTGAAGACTGAGGCACTGACGTTGAAGTCGGTAAAGTTGTTGTCTTGAATGTATCTACTCATCAGAAGGCACATGAGACCGCATAGCGATGAGCAGCATATCTGAAATTTACGTACAATTCACTGAGATCGTCGAGATTGAAGACAACCGAAGGAAAGCTGGTTAGCTGGTTTCCAGTTAAATTCCTGCTGAAACCACCTATTAGAACCGCAACGTGAATCCGCCAGTCATTCGCAGCGCTTACAAAATCTGGACAGCACAGAACTGTGTTGTACAAGTCTTGCTGATAGTGTTCCCAGCGTACGGTGTGGCAAGCTTGTTTCCTGAGAAATCGCTGTTCTTTCGCGATACACAATCAACGATGCAAAAGTTGGTTCGTTTGACTCGTGCAACTCCTCTAGCAGCTCCATACGACGTACAGATATTCAATTGTTTGAAGACCTTGGAAAAAGTCGTAGCCGAATTTTTCCAAGCCGCAATTGCGCATAGTTCTGCGGTTACCGCATTCATCACAACGTCAGTCGGTTTGCTTCCAGCAAAACAAAATAGGCCTTACAAATTGAGAGTAGTCGACGGGAAAAAGTGACCAGCGTTTAGCACAATGGATGACATGTCGATGTTTTCAAGTCGTCTGAGCAGCAACAAACACATGCAAGAGTCAATCGTGGGCGTCCAGAAAGATGCTGCAAGGGAAAACAGAACTCACACTGCGGTAATTGAAGTGACGTCGCTGATATCGTCTTCATTCACAGCGATAGGGATATCTGATCCTGGCAGATCAACATCTTGCGGTACGAACGAAATGGCCTGAGGTTCGTCGCCAACGCCAACAATCGATCTACCGCAAGAAAGTCAAAGCAACACGAAATACAAAAGTTAATGATCCTTGGGGCAGACCACCTGAGAAACGAGGCTAAACTTACAGCGAGGTGACTGTCGACGGGACCAAAAGGGTTCGTATCGTGTCAACGGGTAGCACCTCGGTATCATCGAGCGTAAGTGGAACCTCAGTCTCCGTCGTCGTTTTGGTCACGAAGAACTCCCAGGAATCTGCTCCACCGTAGCCCTGCAGACACGTGCACGACCCGTTCACCTCTGTAAAAATGGCTGGGCAGCCATCGTTCGGCTGCTTTTCTGCTGACCGCCGTTGCAGCGATGGCACCCCCTTCCCGCAGATAACATCGCTGCCTGTGATATTCGAGAGCTCGGAGTTCACACCCACCGCCAAGTACGTGACGTTGTCGTCCGTGTTGGCCTCGAACCAGTTTTGAGCCAGAATCTCCGCCCGTGTTTCTTCACCAGCCTCCAAGGAGCCAGGCGTCGATGCAGTCGACGAGGAAGCCGAACTTTGTGCTCGTGCGAGTGCTGACAACACCAGAACCAGCGACCATGTCCAGCGTAGCGTCCTGAAGCTGCAGTGACGAACCGTGCACGGAACCCCATGAACCTGATCACTGGTCATCGACTCGGACGGAACACTGCAATGCTGTGTGCGACTATCGCGTCCCAGTGGCAATTGATCTATCCGGTGGGGCGTCTGCTTTGTAGCGTGAGTATCCAGCCGGAACATCCACAGAATCGATGTCCTCCTACATGTACGCCCAGAGAGCGTCTCGGTCTCCGCTGGACGGATTCCAGAGAGGAGGTGGGATATCCCACCTACTGTGTTGCGAGTCTTTGATGGCGCCGCAACCTAAACGACTGGTAATGCTGGTCAAGTCGATCAAGAGTGAACTGCATTCGACAGAAGACTATGGTACAAATATGTAGCGTCTATTGTGTGTCTAGCTCACGGTCCAGCCGGAGCCTGAGGCGAAGGACAGCGAGGAGTCCGACGAACTAGGCAGCAAACTCGACCGGAGAAGCTGCTGCAGCGTTTCAACGATTTCAGCCGCGGTAGGACGGTCTTCGGGTTTCTTCTGCAGGCATTTCTCGGCTAGTAGAAGGATCCCGGCGGGGCAGTTGGAGGAGAATTGCGGTCGCTTGGTTCCCGTTGCAACCTGCCGGAGGATGTCGGCTTCCTGGAGTTTGCCACGCGCGGCGTCGCGGTTCGCGTCGTTCCAGTACGGGTAGTCGTCGGTGTCGATCTCGGACAGCACGACGCCGAACGAGTAGATGTCGGCTTGCTCGTCGTAGTCGCGACCGAGCAGAACCTCCGGCGCGATCCAGAAGGACGTGCCAATACCTGCAGTCATGGCATGGGTTTGCACTGTGTACTGCGTCCGAGAAACACCAAAGTCGGTCAACTTGGCTTCCAGGTGCATGTTGAGCAGCACGTTCTTGGACTTCAAGTCCCGATGGATCACCTTCGGGCTGTGCGAGTGCAGATACGCCATTGCTTCAGCAATGTGGAGCGATATCGACGCTTTGTGGTTTCCCCAAGACAACGGGCTTCCCTGACGCTTGAAGCCGCGCAGTACGTGACGCAGGTCTCCGCTCTCCATGAACTCAGATACGGCTGAAATGTGCTTCAGATTGTCCCATGCCACGCCGATGAACTCGACGATCCGAGGGTGGTGCAGCTCCGCCATCAGGGCAATCTCTTTGATGAATGCTTTGACGTCTTTCGGGTCCTGACTGCGATCAGGGCGAATTTTCTTCACCGCGACCTGTTGACCCTTATACTCGCCCACAAACACCAAGCCGAAGCCGCCTCGACTGAGGCATTTGCCGAGTTTGACCTCCTTGTAGTTGATTCGGTTGGTCACGATGATCGGGTCCTCCAGCAAAGTTTCGGTCGTGTCTTTGCTAGACTCGTTCAAGTTGATCGAATCCCCGGCGCTCCTATCAAGATAATAGCTTGAAGGCGAGGAGACTGGGGACGCCGAGAAGGCCTGACGACGAGTCCGAGCCCGTTGCCAAAGCAGCAAAACCACTAGAACCACCACCAAGCAGCCGCTGATGATACCTGCGTACAGGATGCATTGAGTAGAGGTTTTGGAAACCACTTCTGCAGGGCATCAGCAAAGGAAAATGAGTTAGCTTTGCTGTACGATTTTACAAAAGTACATGTCCTCGTACCTGGCGTCGCCACTGTGCTGTTGGCTACGCAGAACCGCGAGTTGTGTGCTGTTTGCCAAGTTCCAGTAGAGCAGGTGGCAGAAACATCAGGCTGATCCGACTCGAATGCCACCAAGCCCTTGATGGCGTTGAAAGTCGAATTGCTAACGTTGAAGTCCGTGATGTCGTTCTGAGCGATATACCTGGGAAAAACAGCATTGAATACGCGTTAGGAGACATGGTATACGCCGTTTCCTCTGTAAACAATGCGCGTACAGTTCCTGCAGGTTGTCGATGTTGAAAACTACCGTCGGAAATGTCGTGAGGCTGTTGTTTGTCAAATTCCTGCGTGAGCAAATGCAACAAATTCAGCTGAGAGTCCAATAATGAGCCAGCCCACGCAAAAACCTACAGCGTTTCAACCGCACACAACTGGTTAGAGCAACTACTCTGAGAAGTAGCGCCAGCGTAAGGCACAGTCAGCGAGTTTGAAGATAAATCCCTGCTCCCGTGTGACACAAAAAAATCAGTCTAACCGTCTGAGTGGTGAAGATATCAAGCTTGAACATACAAATGCTGTAAGTTGATCACTCCGTCAAAGAAATGGAAACCAAATCCGAATAGGTTGCAATTTCTCAAAGTGCTGGCACATTTCAAGAACATGTTAGCCCAGGTTTCGCGATTCTTTTAGTCACACCTTACTTACAGATTGGTCGTTGTTGGTGGCAGAAACGAAGACGCGGCAAGCGTGATGGAAAACATGTTGATGTTGGTGATTTCCCTGCAATTATGAAGGTCAGCATGAGAGTACTAGAATGTACACTCGATTAGGAACTCGGGGCTTACACTGTTGAGATGGAGATGGATCCGTTGGGACTGACAGCGATAGGTAACGCAGTTCCGGGAATGCGTTTATCTTGCGGCACAAATTGAATGTCTTGGAGAGAACTGCCGTCACCAATAATACGCCTGTGTGCACGACACGTAACCTGCATCAGCCGTACGAACTCACTCAATTCCTAACCAGCAATGACTTACAGAGTTTTAAGCGTTGATGGGACTTGCATCGTTCGAATTGCGTCAACCGGAAGAACTTCCGCAGAGGTGAGAGTCGTGGGATACTCACTGCTGATCGTTCGTCGAGCCACACGAAATTCCCATACGTCGATGTCCGTGTACCCAGTACTCAAGCAAGTGCAGGAAGCGTCCACGGCCGTAAAAATGCCTGGACAACCAAAATTTGGTAGTAACTCCGCGGAGCGACGTTGGAGAGACGGCATGCCGTTGCAAATAATGTCGCTGTCAGATAAGTTTTTCAAGTCGGAATCCACGCCGAAAGCCAGGTGCGTCTCGTTATCGAACAAATTGGCTGTGAACCATTCCTGAGCGAGCACTTCGGCTCTAGTTGTCGTCGGGATGAAACCAACTTCGGAACCAGTGGATGAAGCCCAGGCCCCCGACGACGAGTTTTCTGCTGGTAGTGAACCAGTCGAAGAATCTTGCGCGATGCACACCTCAATTGCCTCATAGATAAACGCCACGATAGCTACCATCGAAAGCATCCTACACCTTCTCGGTGAGGCCGCCATTGTGTCGAGTTTCCTACTGTTGACCAACAAAACTGGGCGCCACCATTGTACGACTCTCCCGGTGGCATGTCTGCATCCAGCGGGTGAGCAAGAGGTAGAGAGAGTACAACCAGGACCTGGTAAACCAAATGGCTAACTTCCGTCATGGCGGATGTTGCGGACTCCAAACACTCCGGATAGTATAGCACTCTTGTCCCCGAGCCACAAGGAATTCCCTAGACACACCCCACCCGCTGGTGAGCAGCGACAGTCATCGAGAACCGCAAATGCACTATAGTCACACCAAATTGAGGTGGCTATTGTGAAGTGGTGCCACCTGCACCAAGGCGGAGCTCAGTCCGTTTCTCTAGCGTCCGCCATACTCGATTGCAGAAGCATTGGCCGCTCGTTCGAACAGCCAAGGCTGAGGCGATGCACCTACTTACACCGCATCCAGGCAGACACCACGAGAAATTTGTGCCTGCTATCAAATGTGCCAGTAAGTTAGTCGATTGTTCATGGTCGCTATCACCAGCGACATACGAAAGGCATTGCGATTCGGTAGACAAAACGGATTTCTTTAGTTAGGTCAGAGATGCCGCCCGTTGAGTGGGGGTATCGGGAAAGAGTTGTTGCCGTTGTCCGTCACGTGGAGCTGCGTCTGCAGGTGCGTGAAATCCAACGGAGACATCGAGAAGGGCAGCTGCACGGCCCACCCGCCCACGATCTCGTCACATTCGGGGGTCGTAAGGCTGCCTGGGTAGTACTAGAGACTGTGGGCGTTTCCCCCACTGCAAGCGATGCGGAAGAAACTGAGGTTAGCTAGGACCGTACCAACGTTCCAAACTCAGCGTGAACGATGGAGGAACTTGCAGGCTCATGGACATCCATTTCGTAGGACTGACGTTATCTGTTCCATAACAGCCATCTCGCCTCTGTTTACTACAGATACAGATTCCGCTCCCCATTCCGACCAAGGTGCAACTCTTACGTTCCCACAATGCAATGGGTGCCTTCCATAACCGGTATAAAAAAGTTTTATCAAAACAAATTTATCACTGTTTTGAGGAGCACACTTGTCTGATAAAAAACATGACCAAACGGCGCATCGAAAAACGACTACCAAAACCGTCATTAACGCGAAGCTACGTCCAGCTTGTTTAGTCCTGTTTGATGTAACTGACCTATTTGGACTATCTAATGTTGTGTAGGGCGCTTGGAAAAGGACAAAATTCTAAAACCTGATTCTAAATGTAAAGATATGGCTGGGCGCGAAAAAGCGCCCGCCCCCTTTCGCTACAACCAGTGCCGATCTTCTCTCATGCTCCCGTGTGTCCTGCATACAGAGAACAACCATGTCTGAGGATGTGTTACTGGCACTCTGTATATCATCTCGCACGCGGCGTAGAGCTGCGTTGGCTCTCCGAGATCTCCGCTGCCGTCTGAATGCAGAGAGGCGTCGCTGGGAATGGAGTCGTGCCGTCAGAATGCGACACTACATAACTCTACCCTATCTTAAAGCCCCTCGGGACTCTCCACGGATGGAGGCTTGGCTGCATGGCACGGACTCAAACTTCCTAGCGATAACCAGTTTGACAAGGTACGAGCTTTTCATCCTCTACGTTAACGGCTGCGTATCGTCTAATATGGCGCGGTGGTTCTGTTATTGTAGGACTTCTTACAGCCGCCTTTTGGAGCGATTCATTCCTCATTATCCTATCGTAACCTACAGCCCCAAGGGGGGTCGTCCTAGGAAACTCCCCCACCACCACCAGGTTCTCGGACTTCTGATGGCATTCTACGTAGGGAGCATGCACCGTGCCCAGTTGTGCCAGCAATTCGGGGCCCCGCCTTCCACTTTGTCGCGAGTTTTCAACTCAGCAGAGGCTTCTTTAGCTGAAGCGCTACGAGGCTTTTCGCCGGCTCGTATCGTGTGGCCCACTCTCGCTCGTCAGAAAGCGCTGGCTCAACTCATCGCTCTTCGGCAGCCCATGCTAAGTTTTACTTGGGGCTTTTTGGACGGTAAGAACCTCCGGGTAAGTGAAGTTTCTAATATATTCGCGAAGTCTGTGACTAACCCTTTTTTTAACAGGTGCAAGAGCCGTCTGAGGCCGACGTGCAGAATGCACATTATAACGGTTGGCTGCACAACGTGTTCGTGACAGGCACGTTGTGCTTTTCAGCTGATGGCCTGATTGTTTGGGCAAACATAATTGCCCTGAAAGTTGGAGCGACGGAGACATGAGTCTTGACTTCCGTCGTAAACTGTTAGATCGGAGACTGAACCCGGATCCACGCTGCGGGATCGTAGCTGATAGTGCTTTCCCTTGCGGAGGAGAAATGACTGGGCAGATGATGACGCCCCTGAAGGAGGGGGATATCAATCACTTAGTTCCGGCTGTGCGGCGCGTGGCGAAGGCGTTATCTGCAGCTATAACCTCGATAAGACAGTCGGCGGAGTGGGGAATGGGCTCCGTGGAAAAGGTATTCCACCGACTCCTGATGCCGCTGCCGTTCGTCAAGGACAAGCGGCAGCTGAGGTTGGATAACCTATTCCGTCTCGCCAATTACAGGGTTCGCACGGTTGGTATCAGTGAGATAAGAACTACGTGTGTACACGGTCCGGAAGACCGATGATATGCCAACCAATTGCAAATGAACGTAACTTGCAGTCCGTACATGAATTATCATAGCAATCCGTACGACTTGTGGACTACTTCTTCGCCAGCATACCCGACAGCAGCATCATCTGCTCGTGGCGCTGTCGGTCCTCGGTCCGGTCGAGCTCGCACGAAGATTGGCTTTAGTGCACGAATTTTGACAAGATTACGAGTCCGGCTTGAAGCACACTACCGAAGCAGCAGTTTCCGTCCCCTTCGTAGGTGATCCGGATGATAGCGTCGACCCTCTCTTCGACATCCGTTCCAACCTCGCATTCATTGCCACCTACCACGGAGACGCCTTCAACCGCCGACGTTTTGACGAAGCCCTGTTCGAATTCTTTGGCTATCACCTTCCTCGAGCCCGTGACGCTCGCGACCCGGCTATCGACTCCTTCCTTGAAATCTCGGTTCGCGCTTTTGGCCTCGGCTGAGTTCTCAAGCGTGTCTGCGAACCATTCTTGCCAGTATTCCGGCGACGATATCCCTTCAGGGGACGCTTTCCTAGTCCTATCCAGTACCTCCGCGGGGAGCCCCAAATATCGCGCCATATCGTCCACCGAAGGCTCCTTCTGCGCCACAGCGTTTTTCTTCACTCGGCGTCTGAGTTCAACCTCGTCTAGAGGGTACAACCTTTCTTCCAGCTCCTTATTCGACCCCTCTTCCTCGACAGCGATTTCAGTTCCCTTCCTGGGTTCGACTCTCAGCCTCCATGGAAATACCACGGAACGGTCGACCGTTCCCTCGCGGGGACATTCCCCTCATCGACGGAGCCGGGACCGACACCGCGTTTGCCGTAGGCGCACGGTCACGAGGAGACCGTGAAGCCATCCAGTGAGCTTTCGACTGACGTTCCTGTCACCGCTGCTGCTGCGCGAGGAAGTCGACTTCTTCCGTCGCCTCCTGCTTCACGACTACCGCGGCCTACGCCTCGGCCGCTTCTTCCTCGGGGTCCTTGTACTCAGCTTCTTCCTCGTCCGCCCAGAGGCCCCCCATCATTTCCCCATACAGCGCCCCACGACCCGCCGAAGTGGCTACCGACGCCGCATGACCTCGTCCCTGACGAACGCCCGATTCCTCGTGGGACTGCACCTGACGCTGTGCACCCTGGTCTTGCACTTGGGTCCGCGCAGCCGTTCGTCCGAATTCAACCGCTCCACCTCGGACCGTACGAATACCGTCCATTCCTCCTGCTCACCTTCACGTACATCTTCGCTGCGTACGCCTTCACCCTCACCACCGACTTGGTCCTCGCCAAGCTCTGTCATTTTCACTAACTTTTCACCAATATCCGCTCATTCCAGTTGCCGACACCGCAACGTTCCAATTCACCGATTCATTGCTTCACCTAGTCCTCCGGGAGGCACTTCTCCTATTTCTCCACGCTAAACACGAGCGTCTCCACAACCACGACCAAGCCGATCTAGCCGTCCGACGATTCTTCTCCAGTGCGCACTTTCCCCAAGCCTTCAACGCGTCCCGCGCGGCTTAATCTGTGATGTGGGAGAAGCTCTTCGACCGTAGACGCTTTCCTCGCGGCTCAACCCCGTACTCGAACTCCTTCACGACGAAGTCCGTACCCTGCTTCTCCACCACGTGTCGCGAGCCGCCCTGGTTAGAACGGACAAGCGTCGTATAGAACGGAGTGAGTACTAGGGTGAGGATAGGACAAACCAACAACCGCCTAAATGTAAAGACTAATTGACTTGCAATTAACCAGGCAAATTCACGACTGACCTCCCGATCCCGAACGGCCGGCACTTACCTCGCCGCTGATCCCCACTTTACCGTCCAGTGCAGCTCATCCAAGGCGAGCACGCCAGCGCACGCCTCCCTCCCTGGACCTCGCAGTACACCCCTCCTAGCTCCAGCACGGCCTCTGAGCCACGGCCACCAAGGTCTGAATCCCGATCTCCATCCCAGCACATCGTAGCTACCCCAGACTCAGGCCCCGTCCTCGACTGCTTTCCCGCGGCAGTCATCGTATCGCCAACGGGTCTCCGGCCCGGGTCCACGCTTTCAAACACTTCGGCTCGCCAACCGACCTGATTCGGGTCGGCCCGCCCGACCTGGGACTGTACACACTGCTCATCCTCTTGAAGCTGTTCTGCGAGGAGTCGCTCATGCAGAGTCCCACAGGCCCACGGACGGTCTGCACCGTGGCCTAGACAGTTGCCACCGTTCCTTGCAATCGCCCTCGGGACATCGCGGAGATAGTTGACTGGGAGGGTGGGGGCGACCGAGAGAAGGTAGACTGAGCCCAACGTACGAGCTTCGAGAGCAAAGGGGCCGGGCGTGTACGATGGTACTCGAGGGCGATCTCCCATTTCTGCTTGACTGACATCCACTTGCCCTTGGTTCACTTGGTTGTTGCTCGCATGTCGGTCGTCCGCTGCGACGGTATTTGAATGCTAGGCGGGAGTTTTAAATCTCGATCTGGATGCGACGTGGGTATGCGGTACCCTTTCTAAATGAATATGTCGAACCTAACAATTATCAAAGGGTATCCGTTGATCGTGTGTTCAAAAGGCTCAGCGGTACAGATTCCGCTCCCCAACCCGTCCCCGTAGTCCGCCTATAACCTTTCTTGGTTTTACACTATTATTTAGTAGAGGTACTTTGGAATTCACACGGTGGGCGGGAAAGTGTTGTATCCTGCCCGCTCTTGGACCTTCAGTTTGAATGCAGCCTTCGGTTCACTCAGGACGCCATGGGGCGCTGGCTGAGCGACAAGCACAAGAGAGACATCGTCACGAAGTCGATCGAGTGCAGGGGGATGGCGCATACGGAGCTAGCTACACAGTAGGAAGCAACTTAGATGGGTGTACGACAAGACTGACAGCGGCGGACGGATTTTATTTTGAGAGGTGTAGATCGGTCGTCTGCTGGTCCAAAGTAGAACAGTAGCGGCAGCGATGTAGGCCTACATGAGATCACTGCGTGTGCGTCTTCGATGCACTTCTGAATCCCTTTGTATTGCCATCGAAAGATAATTAATTGTAATAGTGCATTGGGTGCCTTCCATAACCCTACCAAAAAGTTTTTATCACAAGGGGTAAGGGGGATTAAACCCCTCATTAAACACAGTGATAAAGAACGAATTGTTTGATGTGATCAAAAACTGGTCATATAAAACAATTCATTAAACGGTTTTATCCAGCTTTTAATTGCACCCTTATCTTGCAACTGCATTAACAAATATCTTGAAGTGAGTATATACTTAAACTGGCCCCTAAAGTAGAGAAGTTATTCGAATTCAAGATGCGCGATCCTCAAGGGCCCCTGAGCGCGAAATTCGCGCGCGAGGGCGCCCGCTTTCCGTTCTGAGCCTCTCATTCTGGATTCTGCCGGCTCGAGAGAAGGCCCGAGGTCACGGACGGCGCACGAGAAGGTATGGCGACGGCGTGTAGATGTGACGGCGTATCTGTCTCTGCTAAATACTGATCTGTGCTCTGCAGTTCCTGCTCCTGCATACCTCTCGAGAAGCTTGATTTGGTACGTCGAGTCTTCATGTTCTTTCATGTTTACGTGAGAGTGCTAATGATGTCGATTGTGTTCAAGGTTTGTGTCGGCAACAAGCGTGCGAGAGCCGACAGCATGTATTGCGACCGTCATGGAGAGGCGCTTCCCGAAGCCAAGAAGCGCATGACTGTCTCTACGTCGGCTGAGCTGAGGACTGTTCTGATTTTGACCGCGCCTGGGCAGTCACCACCGGCCACAGGAGTGTTTATCTCATCCATGTCGTCTGTTGGCAGCTCTTCTCCAACCCTGACGGCTCTCTCAACATCTCACGCGGCCAAGAAGCTGAAAAGACGTCGTATCCGTTGGCTTTACCGTTGCCATGGTTGCGCTCAGGCCGCGCTTTTGCGCACCCACTTGTGCTTGAATCCGCTACGATTCAAGTCCAGTCGCTAACTGACTTCGTGTTGGCCCCCATCGAGTCAGTGATGAGCCCCGCGAGTGACGCGTCTAGCCAGACCGTCACAGAGCCTTCGCTCCCAAACACTCCGACACGCTCAGAGCCGAGAGCGGCCTCGCAGGCGTCTCCGCTCGCAAGCAACGTGTGAAGGAACTGACCGGAGGGGTTGCTGGCCACTGAATATTATAATATGGACAAGCATACCCAACGGTGGATGCACTCACTGATCCCTAGGGACAAATGGAGGGGACCAAAAAGCAGACACGAAGCTGGCGGGATCCTCAGCTGACGGCTGGTTATGAGGCAGCCGGTGAAACGGACATTGGAAGTCGTTGGTACTATATAAAGTTAAATGACATCAATGTACCGTACTGAGAAACGAAATGTTCTAGGTGTCGTACTTGTCACCAAAGGTTTAATCAGATTGCTTTCCGAGCGCCGTGACGGCGAGTGGAAGAGCGGTCAAAGCACCACGTTGTAGTTGAAGATCAACGTTTCCTGAAGTGGGAGGCGGAACTGAATTCTATCTCCTGGTTGGTGCCGTGACTTGTCCACGATCGCACCCTGCCACGAAATGGGCGCGGTGTGACGAGTCAATACCAGTTGCCGCAGGCTGCACACGATGGTTCCTGGCGTTGGCCATGAGATCCACACAATGCTCGCCTCTGAATGCTGTAAATATTGGGGCACGATTATCGGCAAGTTGGTCGGTGCTCTTGTAGAGGGAGGTATCTACTTAAGGGAGTAAGGGGCATAACTTTGCAGCCGAAACATCACAAGCTTGGCGGTAAGTTATCTCACCTTGGTTTGTGCTTCGCAAAGTGAATTAGTAACAGGATGACTTCCTGTGGGCGTCTACTCACGCCAATAGTAGACCGGAGACGATGCGGAGGACTGAGCAGAACAGATCATGGTGATCGCAGGGTGGACAACGCAGGACAGACCGAGGTAACAACGAACATAGCGACGCCGGATACGAACAAGATGGCGGCAAGATGCTAACAGATTCACGTAGTGTGGATTGGCACGCCCGCACGAAGTGAAACCAGCTACCAGAAGATCACACGCCTAATAGAAGGGCGCTGCAGGCGGAACGACCTGGACAACAGGACAGCGGGAGATCACGAGAGCAGGAAGGACGACACCGAATTAGTGATGAACGGCCCGGATCGGACGGGAAGGATCAGAGGTGAACCCACCAAGCTCGGTTGCATGTGTAGAGCGGCGATAGCCGCTCACTTTATGATTTAGACACTCGCTAAATTACCCCGCAAGGGACAAGACGGTCAGTAGTGGGCGGAGCTTAGTGGCGCGAGCTGGAAGCGCGACAACTCGCACGACACGCGGAGAATGACGCAGCCTCTGGTGGACGGACCGGGGCCGCATGCATCTAACATACTGTCGGGTGCTCGGACGGGGATAAAACGGGAGCACTAGGGGAGACGCTCACGGCGGGGGCCAATGCACCGCCAGCGCCACCGCGAGGAGCAGAGGGGGACATACACGAGGAGACGACAGGGCGCCAGTTCGCACGGCCAGCTGGGGGAGACCAGGCGGCAACGGGTGGGGAAAAAATGGACGAGCTCAATCGGGCCAGGTCCAGTGCTGCGCAGAGTGTGGCACCTACGAACAGTGATACGACGACATGGGGCGACAGGGTGCGGGCGCACGCACCTATTCTCGAGCACATCACACAGACCGCTGCGAGGAACTCGCACATGTTATAAGGTATTTGGAACCTGGTACAAGTGAAGCAGTTAATGGGAACACTCATGACCAAGTGGGTGGACACGGACCCCAAAGGCAGGACTGAGGCAGAGGCAGCTATGAGACAGGACGCTATGGCTACTGCTTGGACCAGTTGCGACGAAAGCGTCAGGGCGAGGACGCAGCGCGAAACCACGATCCTGTTTGCATACCTGAATGGGACCTTAGAGCTGCCACATCCGCCCAACTTCATCAAGGAGATCTTAATAAGGGAGCACCGGGCCATTCTCGAGGACATGCATGAGGCGTACTTCAACGCCACTTTGACTGCTGTAGTCCCTGCGACGGTTCGCCTCCCCAAGCATGCTGCGCATGCCACCATTTTCCGGGAACTGTTTCAGGCAAATACGGATAAAAACGTCGGTCACGGTATGATGAGAGTTTTTCAGAGAGATGTCAAGCGGCTCTGCTACGATGGGATACAAACGTTGAGTGTGGTCTTCGATTCTCGCACAACGGCGAATAGGTGGTTGGGGAAGGCGCTCCGACTACAGAAAGCAGTATTGGTACTCAAGGACAAGCAGCGCAGCGAGGACGACGAAGGAACGGGAATGTGTACTGCCGCTCAGCTTAAAATACAGTATGCGGTGCGCGTTTATGACAACGAGGAATTGGGACTAGCGGCACTGGCACGAGCTTTCGCGCATTTCACGGACGTCAAAGTACTGGACGTGGAATACGCCCGTGCAGTCAGCACCAATATCTATGTCAACCAGTACCACACGATACGCTTCGCTCAGTGGACTTTCCCGACACCACTCAATGGTGTATCAAGGATCTGCATGGACGGACACGACATCACGGCGCATAATTTTCAACAGAACTTGCGGCGACCTTGCGCTAGATGTATCAGCCAGCGACACGGCACGATGAAATGCACGATAGCAACAACCAAGCTCAACTCCGTCAAGATGAAAAGCACACGCAGATTCACAGGGACGGCAGCGCCAGTGCGCCCAGCCCCGCGCATGGCGTATCAGGTGAACTCACTGGAGGAGCTGGTGACCCTCCTACAGTCACACCAGCCACAAGCACCCCGGGATCACAACGGCAGCAGGTACTACAGCGGCAAGATGAGCTCCCCAGCGCGGCGATGCATGTCGTGGCTAAAGGCCCCAGAGAGACCAAACAGGCCGCAGCAGGCTCAAGCGCAGACAGTGACTTGACGAACTCGCTTCGCTTCCAGACGTGGATGGCTTCGTCACCAAAGACTCCAAAACGTCCAAGGCGGCGAAAGCGAAAGCTCGGAAAGCGAAGAGGGACGGTGCATATGATAGCGACTGCAAAGGCGGTAACGCCACGGACGGGAGGCCAGCCAAGGCTGAAGAGATTACGCCGACTGACCTACGCGACGCGGCTTCATTCGCTGCAATGTCGCTGAACAGAGCACCCTTGCCCACTGACACGAAACATGCATCGAAGTCAAAAGTAAGAGGGTAAAACGAAACACCAATCCATCAACCGATTCGTGAAATTTCAAAGAACTGAAGCTCTTGGGCAATTTGACGCGCTCGCTGAATCCGACAGTGAAGCGGAAGGGTCCGACGGGATGGATGCCAACGACGGGGCTCCGGACAAAGCAGGATCTGCTGCCTCAGATGGAAAGGAGGAGGAAGACGATGCTCCGTACGCGTATTCCGATGACACTGATCCATATCCAGCTTTCGGAGTCCACACAGGAGGACAGACTACGCATCAGGAAACGCCAGCACCGCCAGATACGACACCGGGTACGGGTTCAACTGTATTCGTTAACATGGAGGTGGTGGATCACGAAGGGAAATCTGATGAGTGCGCATGGGGAGGACAGAGTGCAGCAACGGATACGGTGGACACACCACACATGTCAGAGGTAGCCATTACCAAACGTACGACGTGGCGCACCAAGTCGCCTTTGACTGGAGTCGGGTTATCAGATGGTGCCCTTAAAGGGATGCAAACGACCTTGGCGAGCTACATGCACAGGGCGCCAACGAATGCACCTGCAGCGACCGCGGATTTCGCAGCGGCAGTTGAGGACAAGGAGGAGGCCAAGAGCGAGCCTGACACCATCGTGCCGGTGACCCCTGAATCACAAGATGACATGATCATCGGGGAAACACGAGTCGGTACGGTAGATGGGGACGGTGATCTACCTATTCAACTCGGCCAATTGCTGCAAAGCTTCCAAGGGAGAGAGGTGGAGGTGGCGGGTAACGGACAATGTGCTTTCCTAGCCACGTTTGCGACTGACATAAACCACGCAGGACCGAAGATGAAAAACACTGCGGCAGTTGTCAAGGATGCGACGAATCTACAGTGGTTTGTGTACACACTTATAATGGCCAACCTGCGCAAAGATGTTGAGCTCAAGGTGGTGGATCCGATCCAAGAGTGTGCGAACCTCTACCCGGCCCAACCACAGTACGTCTCGGCATGCAGAGCAACGGCGGCGCTGTATGCGCATTATGACTCTGTACGGCAGCGATCAGCTGTGAAGCAGGTGCCGGCCTCGTTTTGGGCTGGGCCCCATGAACTACGAGCGCTGGTCCAATACCTCCGTGAGCCCACGGACGCGGCATCAGATGCTCATGATCAACGCTATTTCTATGAACACCATCGCTTAGCGGATGGCACGGATCATAAGTGCGGATATGGGACTGCGATATGGGACAGATACGCTACAGACTACTTATGCACCTGCTGGAGGCTTCATGTGCTCCCAACGTTTGTCGTGCTCCGCCATCATGAGAGGCATATCTATGGAGTCAGCCATGGCGAGCAGAAGGAGACCCGGGCTACACGGCGAGAATTACTGCACAGCTTGACTGGAAGGCGGTGATCAACGACATAACTACACATGAACGTGAAGTTGACCTCCACATGGTGAATCAGCTGGCGAACAGGGATGCCGTCAATGCACTCATGAAGAAACGATGTAAGATGAGAGTGCGCCTGAATCTGGTACATGCCCGTCTGGGGTTACCTATCTTGGACAAGAAGGGGATCGAGGCTGATTGGGATGATATTCTGGCAACAGATTAGAGCTACCCCGTTGCGGGCTTGGAGGTGCCCTTAGTTCCGCGAAGGCGAGGCAGGAGGCGAGATCTCGTCCGCTTGACCTTCCCCCCAGGCCTGCCCCGTAGGAGCAAGAGTGGCACTACTCCAATCATTGCGGTCGACGACCCCACGACATAGTGCTCGTATGAACGGGAATCCCAAGGCCCGTGCTCCGTGGGGCGTTCTACCCATTCATGTCGCCTCAAAGCCCCCAGTGATGTATGGCAGTACGTGGAGTACTCTCCACTCCGGCTCCGTCAATTCCTGCAGTTGCGCCTTGCTGCTTCGTTGTGGTATCCACTGTGCGAGCCGCGCCCAGTGCTCAGAAGACCGTGCCAGAGCGTGCGCGGATTCTAGGCGTAACTGATCATCTGCTGCTGCCGTCTTGGCGGACAGGTCTTGGACTATGCGCTGTAGCGCACCGATCTGCTCACGGTAGACCTCAATGGCTCCCGATGTTTCCAACAAATCGAGTAGTCACAGCTTGGCCTCGTGTTCAGGGTAAGGTATGAATGCATGCAGATGGCGTAGGGCACCCGTGTGCTTGAGCAGCCACTCCCACATATCCACGATCTGTGTTCTGCGCTTAATAGCCGGAATTTTAAATCTTTTGCTGTGTAAGGCGCACCATTTTGTGAAAGCATCGCGATTCGCATTCTGCAGTTGTTTAGCCAGCGGTTTATCGGCTGTGTCCATCGGTGCCTCCGTGGAATCCCTCAAAATGCGAAAATATGATGTCATCATGACGTCCCCGGTTGCAACTCTGGCATGTCGCCCCGCACACGCCCTTCTTCGTAGTCTTCGGTTGAATCGGACTGCGACGACGCCGCATAGCGATCGAGTCCATAGCTCTGATGTTACAGTTTTTTGCTCCAGCTAATACGATCAAAGCCAGAAGCAGACACCGTTCAGTTGTGTGAGTTTATGGTGTGGCCCTCGAGTACCTAGGGAGACAGGTATCAGCGTGTATCTTGTGCTCCAAGTCGCTGGATCTCAGCACTACCATATTGGTGACTCAACCTCATGAGACGAAACAGCTCCGTCTGAACTGCCTCGTCGGGATCCACTCCGGCCTCCACACGGTTCGAGTGTCAGCAAGAGTTTTCGGCCGGCAGACGTCGTCACCAGGCTGCTTTTCTAAGTCTCTGTCTTCACGCGCGTCTGCGTCTCCACGGTCGTGCTTGCCCGACGTCGCCTCCGCTGGTGGTCGTTGTCGCACATGTCGAAGTGAGTAGATTAGTTTGCTTAGCCTGCTCTGCTTGTCCTTCCTACTCTGCCGCCGCGGCCTCGAGAATGATCCGCAAAATGATCCCCACGCCTAGAACGAGAGGAGACAGAGACCGATCTCCCAAAAAAGAGGGAGATTTAAAACCTCGAGAGACCGTCTCTCGAGGTTTTACGTCTCTTGGCCCCCGTATTTAAGCGGAGGGAGACGCACTTAGCTGGAAGGAGATCCGAGAGATTCTCCCCGATCTCCTATGTCAGAGTTCGGATTGGCTTATGTAATCCATTTCTGCTATTGGTTACGTTTTGGACCAATGCCTTTGACCCCGCTACCGAGCACCAACGTTTTAAGCGCCTCCAGGCAGCAAAATACCCGATCTTGAAAAGTCACCATGGCGTCCGAGGGAGCTAAGAACTGGTGGTGTAAGCCGAGGATTCGAACGCCCGAATCATTGACCGCAAGTTAGGTATGGCCATTGCGAACATATCAGCCCGGGCCCAAGACATTGCTGAGTGCCAAGTGCAGCTGCACGATCGTGTCCTGTGACTTCCCTGCCGGACACCACGGACGCTCCCAAACCAGCAGCTTCAAGCTCGCCACAGCTGTCACTGTGGTTACCAACTTCACCAAATACAGCGTTCTTGCTCAACGACAGGCTTGGTGGTCGAAAGGCGCAACCATCATCGGCAGGCGCTTGGCACGCAATCGATCAGTAAGCTTAGCTGTAGAAAATTTTACGACTCGTCTACTGCAGTTTTAGCGACATTTCGGATGCAAGATCGTCCGTAAAAAAATGCTTGAGCTCTCTCCTTTTCAGCCACTCACCAAGAGAGACTTCTACGAGATTTTGCGCCTTTCGCGAGTGCGGGGTCGGCAGCTGAAACGGCAGCTTTTAGCAGCGAGATGGATCTCTGGAGATCGTGGTTTCGTCTCCGGTTTCAGGAGATTCGCCCGAGAAGACGGTAGTACCGATAAAACTGACTCCCTTTTATGAGAGGTAATACCGGTAAAACTGTCTCTGTGTCTGCCGTCTCTTCCGAGCCGTGATGATCCCTGTTAAGCGTACCTCTTCGTTTCGATATCCTGTCATATGTGATCATGAAAGTAAACCGATATCAATATACAAGTATTGAACCGAACTACTTGTATTCCCTTTCACCGAGCTCCTAAGCTCTGCCGAGGTTATTTGTATCGAAACCCACATGCCATCAATGGGTGGACTCTGTTTTTTTTATATATAATAGTCTAGGTGTCGTCCTGGTGAACACCTTTGGTAAGAAAGTGATGGGGGTACCTACTTGAAGTCGGTAACAGCCCGGTCGTTCAAGGGTTGCACCGGGCGAGCATTTTCACCAGCATCGGTAGCATGAACTTCACCCTGGTTATCACGAATGCGCGTGAGGTCCTTGGCCGAAACCTTCACCGGCTTCTCCACCACCCACCAGTCAACGATCTCATCACAACCGGGGGTTGTGAGGCTACCAGGGTAGTTGTAGAGGCTGCCTCCTCTTACGCTCTGCTTAACCAAAGCCGAGTAGGACGTCCTGCATATTAAAGGCACTGGTTAGAACTTGTTCGTGCGACAGCAACATGGAGTTTCCGATAAAACTTACAATTTCATCATCGTAGAGGTGGTAGGGGTGACATCGTCAATGGCATCAATGACCGACTCCAACCACGGATCGGTGTCACCAGCAAGATCAATCTCCATGAAGATTCCAACCACGATGAGCGCAGAACCAGCAGCGTTGCTGTGTACGAAGTGGACTTCGCCATCAAGGAGCTCTCCGTTCAGTGTGTGCTCCGAAGGAGCGTGCACGTGGAACTGCATCAAGTCGAACTGAGCACCGTTTGCTCTGACCTGGCAAGAACCTGCGGGTCATACACAATTAGATCTTGAATTACACAAAAAATACGAAGCACGCACCATCCACAACGCTTGCCTTGAATCCCTCTCCGGTCTGCGTGAGGTTGAACGAGGGGCAGCTTCCACGAAATCGAAGCGTATTTTTAGTCTTGGTGCTCTGGGTAGCCTCAGCAGACACGATGTCGATAGGGGACTGACTCGTGCCGTTGCAGTGAGGATAGTACTCGCCCCACTTGGTCGGACTCGCCATAGTGGGATCGTTGTATTTGTAGCCCCAAGGAGCGCCTGTTGCTCCGTCAGCAGAAACAGTTGAGCTGACCAACGTAACGATTGCAGAAATCGCAGCGATGAACTTGAATTTCATGGTTTTGGTGCGTGGGTATTGGTGTCGAAGTAAGGTTTCAGACGGCAAATTGGGAAATGACGGAGTCCTTTTTAATCAATTCAAGACTGCAGTGCAGGTTGTATGGACGTGCTCAGCTTGAGATCGCGATTCTGCGCTTTAACTGGGAAGAGAGTGTACGAATAACCGCACGGCTCCTAAACTACCGATCAACCGGGACAGGGGAGCTGCTTTTAATGCTGCACCGCGTTAGTGCCACCAACAAAAGCGAACACAAAACGATAGAAATCTCGATTTGACTACACCTTTTCAACTTCAAAATGGCAAAAAGAAAATTCGATACGTCATAAGGTATAATCAATATGACAACAGCTGATAAAACTGATATTGTAAAAGCAACGGATATGAAAGGATACTTTATGCTGCAGTGTTTTAAAGGCGCGAACAGCTCGCGCCAAAACTGTTGGTCCCCGTTAGCGCCATCGACGCATCGTACAGTTAAGGAACACCGAGAAGAATACTTAATGATGGCTGCCGACCTGCTCGTCAACGAAGCTGTAACCCCGTATATGTGCCACAAGTGCGCGATGCACACCGTTAAGTTCCATGCTTTAGCTATCCAGGAGAAGGACATGCCAGTAGGCGAATGAGCATAATATAAAAAACTGCGTCAGTCACTTCTCTATTCGCGTCGTACTTACGACGTACTAGTATCGAATTTTCTTTTTGCCATTTTGAAGTTGAAAAGGTGTACATGTACACCCTTTGAGGTATTAATACATGTACATTTATTAATTAATTTTGCAACATTTTGTTTTCGTGAAAACGCGCCAACAAATTCACGATGGGGCAGCAAAATACAAAACAGGGCACAATCAGAATTTACTCGACGAGACGCAAGTTTACTCGACCAATCGAGTAACTCGGATATTCTATTATATTTTTTAAATATAAGTTAATAGACATTGCTTCATTTTTTTTTTAAAGTACGAAGCAAATTCTTTGAAGTCCGGGTAAAAGAGGCTGACTAAATCCAACGAAGTACAGTAGATCCCCCCCGAAGGAAATTTGATCGTGAGCACAGAGGCAACTGGTGCTGCACGATGCATGATTGGTGATGCTGAAGTCTCGACTGTGGCACAGTTTGCACCACAGTCTGTGCGTACATGTATGCAAACCTGTTTTGCCTGAGCCTGCAAATCTGTATGCTGGCCAAAAGGCTGGGCATATTTTTGACTTTGCTGACACCCCATGTGTTCGCACCCTGGTCTCTTTTCATACCGTACGTGCACAGTCTACAAATCAAACCGGAAAATGTAACAAGTCGGTTGCACTATAATACACGTATTAAATTATTCTGTGCGTCTTGAAGTCAATATCAGTAGAACACTGATAAGAACTTTTCTGCCTCTCTATCGCGCGCAATTATAGTGCATCACCAAAACTCGGCACCTTCGTCTCTATTATTACAGTACATGTATGTAGAAAATGGTGCTGCCTTTTTAAAATAAGTCAGTGCACGAATTCAAGATGAAGTTCGGGAAACCAATGCATCAAGATTCCTTCCTTCAGCAGCATCACTTTTCACCAAAGCTAACGAACTTTGATTCTGTTTCCCCACACGCGCGAATCTTCAAATCCTGCTGCCCTGCTCAGAAGAACCCGCTGTTACACAGGAAAGTGTGGTTGTCGCTTCCCAGTGTATGCCCTCTGCCCTTCCAACTTGAAGGAGTGCGTCGCAATGCTGTGACGGCATTGCTGCCGTCATTATGCCGACAACAACATTCGTCTTTTCTCTGCACTCCTGCCAACTCGCCGTAATCTCCGTCCTGCGGTCGATCGACACGTTCATTTTCGAACTGCTAGATAAGAGATATCATGCGTTGTGCTACCGGAATGACGTTTTATTCTTTAGCCGGCTCCGGCGCGCCAACGACATCATGGAGGCCAACCTGAGGTACCTTCATGCTGTTGACAACGCGGCATAAATATGGAGTTTGGTTGAGTGGACGCTCTCAAGTACATGCTATACAGGTATATATATGCAAGGCACGTCTCAATGCAAATCGCTAGGGGTTCTCTGTGCAAAAAGTCTCTACAGTATCTATTAATAGGCGCTGGAGGCAAAAGTTTAGAGGTACGCTGTGACGATACGACCATTAAGCGGGTGGACCGGGCGCGCATTCTTGCCGTCGTCTGTGATCGGAAGCTCCTTGAGCTGCGACTGCAAGCGCTCCAGGTCGGTGACGGAGACCTTGACGGGCTCCTTGACCACCCACCAGTCCACGATCTCACTGCACGCCGGGGTGGTAAGGCTGCCGGCGTAGTTAAACACTCCGTGGGCGTCCGCAGCGGCGTTGACAACGTCGGCGTACGAGGTGCTGGAGTGAAACAGAGATCGAGACTGTGAGTCCGAGGTGTCCGGAAGACACGACTAAAACATTCCTGGTACTTACGTAGACGTGGACACCGTCGTGTTCATGGCAACAGTGTCGAGCGCGTCCAGGACGGATGCCACCCAGTCTTCGGTCTCACCGCCATCTACGGCTTTGAAGAAAACGCCAACCACCAAGAGAGCGGAGCCGTCCGTGTTGCTGTGCACGAAGTGTACCTCGCCGTCCAGGTGCTCGCCGTTTAGCGTGTGCTCCGAGGGTGCATGCAGGTGGAACTGAAGCATATTGTACGACGCGCCATTCGCCGAGACCGCGCAAGAGCCTATTGCAAAAAAAAATTAGACAACTAGGATATTGTGCTGGAAGTGCTGACATGTAGAACGTACCGCGATTGACACTAGCCTTGAACGACTCCTCCGACTGGGTCAAGTTGTAGTCGGTGCACTCGCCGCTGAACGTGAGCGAGCGCGTCTCCGCAATGCTGTCGCAGGATGCGTCAATGTCAATAGGTGACTGTTTTGATCCGCCACATGTCGGGTAGTGCTCCGCCCATTGCTCCGGACTCGCCATACTCGTGTCGTTGTGTTTGTATCCCCATGCAGAACCCTCCGCACCGTCGGCCGTAACAGAGGTCGTTGAAAGGGCACAGGCAATAAACGCAGAAGTGAAGGCGAAAAACTTCATCTTGGTCTTGAGGCGGGGCCGAGTGTCTGTGGATTTGCTTCGTTGGGAGCAAATTGGAAATGAGGAACGAATGAAGGGTGGGGCGCGCGGAAACGAACTGTCGAGTCTCGAGCAAGCAACGCAAGCTTTCCTAACGTATGAGAGTCGGATACGAGACAACAGTGCCATGGGCAGCGTGATATGCTCATTTCACAAGCAACATAAACAACAAGAGTGAGTATTTTGCCGAGCTGGAGCATCCCCATGTATACTTTAATCCGGCGTCTGCGAGGACACTACCAAATTATCCGGAGGTGTATCGGTCGGGTACAATAGAAAGGCTAATGTGCACATCCAGTCGAGGATAATAATTCATTTTCAGCTTTACTGGGTCGCAGGCATCGATTTGATCATGACGTGAGTCGAATTGAGGTGGGGAAAGGAGAACACGATCCTTTGCTCGGTCGATTTGTTGTTCGCCGTCGAGTTGTGTCCGTTAATTCCTGACCAGCCAACGTTTTAGTCACGATAATAAAAAGGATCGTGTTGTCGAAAAGCAACCTGCCGTACAGTTTGTTGTCACTGACCGATGATCGGCAGGCTCTCTCGAACGCTTTCTACGGAGGATACATTTCCCGCAAGTTTGTGTGGGGGAAATCATTCAAACCCTCCGTGCTGCTTTCACTGAAGTTCAACCAACCACCGCGCTCGCCACGGCGTCAAGAGGGGGCAAGCCAAGCCTAAGAGCCTAGGAACCCCTACTATGCCAGCTACATGTATTATTAATAATACTGCGGCCTGGAGTCTGCGAGAGTGCGCTGCTTAGGAAAAAAGGGGAAGTGAAAGCCCACGCCGATAATATCGCACATGGACAGCAAAGCGAAGTTCAACGAATTCTGCTAGATCCGACTACCGGTAGTGATGACTCAGCACGCTGCTCGACTTAAATGGTTCAACGTCACGAAACTCGACATGGAGAAGACTTGAATTCGACCATCGCGATGCATTGCTGTAGTCGTGCTTGATATTAGTGCCCCCAGCGGGTGACAATAACAGCACTCGGGTGGAGGCAGTATAATGGTAAGACTGTTCTTATCCCTACAACGAAAGTGGCTAAGCTCAGCTGTGTGGGTCTTGCTCTGGACTGTGTCGCTGAGCGCAGTGGTCTCGAGGTGGAGCCTTCTCGATGAACCCATAGCCTTCCCGATGAAGCCATTCCACTGGAATCTTTTCGACACGACCACTACTGAACCCCACACTAAAACAACACCGATGCTTTATCAGCACATGAACGGCGAACACCCGTGTGCCGGCCATATCCGGGCAAGCATGTCAAGCCAACAAAGCGGTCTCTCACCTAATTGGCTCCATTTCTCCGCTAAATTTCGTGATTGGCCATCATTTCGGCTATAGTCGCAATCAGAAGCCAGCACAGGTCTCACAATTAAAGTGTCGACCAGCGAGCAGGTGAAGTGAGATATCTCCTCGTCCACCATGACGCGGTCCTCGCGGGCGAAATGGACGCAACTCTCGTCTCTACTCGCACTCTGGGCCATATTTCATAGCCACGTAGTACAGGCCCAGAGCTCCTCGTCCTCCTCGACGTCCGTCGTCACCACAGCGGAGACTTTGGCCCAGCAATGGTTCACGGACAACTTCGACGACAACGAGACGCAGCTGGCGGTGGGCGTCAACTCGGCGCTCAACAACCTCTCGAGCAGTGACATCATGTGCTACGGGGTGCCGTCGGTACAGCGCCGCACGGACGCGGCGACGCCCAACGGGGGATGCCCCAACATCTACACGGCCGTGAACGCGTCGTGCTCGTGTCTTTCGACCGGGTACTCGGACACGGACACGTGGGAGTTTTACGTGAAGCTGAGGACTGAGGAAGGAAGTAGTAGCTACCCGACGACGCTCACGTCGGACGACGTGCTGGCTATTGACTCGATCCGCACGATGCTGGTTCCGACCAATTTGACGACCCTGTGAGTCGCAGTTTTGAGTGTCGATATCGGGGACTGGGCTGATGTTCTTGTGCGTTGGTAGACGGGTTATCGGAGAGGGAACGTTCCCGCAGACTATTACGTTCGTGCCGCAGGATCAAGACCTGCCAGGCTCTACGTTGCCCATTGCTGACGTGGAGGATGGATCTATCGCTATCACCACCGTGTGAGCGACGAGGATTTCAGCGTGATAACCATTTCGAGGGAATCTAATGACGATGAATTTTAATGCCTGTAGGTCGCTCGAGAACATCGACCTGTCCTCGATCACGCAGACCGCGTCGACGTTCTTCCCGTCCACGACGCTGAATATGTACGTTCATCCTCTCGTAAGGACGATCAAGTGTCTCGAGCTCATGTTTGTCTTTCTTGGTGTTGTGGGTTCTATTAATGCAGTACGCTGAGAAACTGCAACATGATCAAGTTTGGATACTATTTTTTCAACGGGCTCGACGATGTGCTGTACCTGTACGCTATTCCGATCGCTGAGCCAGAGCTCATAGCAGCTGCAAGTACTGATGATTTACCTTTCTGTCAACGCTCTCTACAGGGATATGTCCTCAAACCACCTGACAGCTGCCTATGTGGGTTCATCCATCGCCCACTCTTGTTCAAACCAATTCTGCGCTGTGGAAGTATTGTAAGTGGTTTTCATTTTCTTCATGAATTCACTACACAAGCAATGACCGTCTCTGCATGCTGGAGTAGAAACCTCACCAACAACAGCATCTCAACCTTCCCCTCAGTTGTCTTCAACGTCGACAACTTGCAGGAGCTGTGAGTGTAACTACGCATTTTTTACAGCACTTTACGAGCGGTACTGACAAAGAGAAATGTTGCTGCTCCCTTTTGCATGCAGATACATCGCCATGAATGACATTACTGACTTCAACATCAGCTCGACGGTGTTCAGCGCAATCCAGGCTTTGGTAGCATTTGACTCGGATGTTCCTGATAAGTCAGCTACTTGCACTGATGGAACGTGGCAAAACGCCCACAATCGCACATTTTGCGTGACGAATGAGACCACCGCGTCAGGTGCGTTCAACTCATTCCACGAAATTATGTTTTCTTCATTGCGCTCACTTGCCTGCTCGTGCTTCTTGCTGCATTGCACAGTGGATAAGTCTTCGGGTAGATCCAACTATTTGCTCATCGGCCTCGTGGCAGGAGGCTGTGCTATTGTGATCGTCGTGGTTGCGCTCGTTCTCTGGAGATACCACTTCTCACACAAGATGGCGCAGCGCATGTCTTCTTCGAAAAACGACTTCTATTCGCAGGAATTTGGCGACACTCTCGACTTTGACGATACACAAGTCCAAGTGGATCCGGTATTCCTCAACGATCCCGTGATTGTCACCAACCGCATCGATCACAAGCAGTTGAAATTGGGCAGATGTATCAGCAAAGGGGGCTTCGGTTTGGTCTTCCTGGGAGACTATAGAGGCCGTCGCGTTGCGATCAAAAAAATTCGCCCCGATCGCAGTGCTACTGCAGTGGATATTGAGCTGTTTCTTAAGGAGATCATCACGATGGCTGTACTGTACCACCCGCGTATCGTGGAGTTTGTTGGTGTTGCTTGGGACAACTTAAGACACCTGTCAGCTGTCACTGAATTCATGGAAAACGGCGATCTGCGTGATGTACTCCACGGATACAAGATGAAGGGCGAGAAACTCTCTTGGGAATCACATAAAGCTACAATTGCGTTGCACATTGCAGAGGCCTTATCGTACCTGCATGGACTCAAACCCAAGATCATCCACCGTGATTTAAAGTCCAAAAACGTTCTGCTTAACATGTACCTGGAGGCGAAGCTGAGCGATTTTGGCATTTCGCGTATGCGCTACCTTGTCGAGACGCATATGACTGCCGGTGTGGGCACTTCTTTCTGGATCGCGCCTGAGGTTTTGTTGGGTCGGGACTATGACGAGGCAGCAGATATCTATTCGTTCGGTGTGGTGCTGTCCGAGATTGACACGGACGACTACCCGTACTGGAACGACGAGAACAAGTCGAATCGGGGAAGAATCCAGGAAGCGGAGATTTTGAGTCTGGTGGCGGCAGGCGAGATGCGTCCAAGTTTCTCGGGCGACTGCCCTAAGGCGATTCTGGACCTGGCGGACTGTTGCCTGCGGAAAAATCCTCACGACCGCCCCACTGCCGCAGAAATCGTGGTCATTTTAGAGCACATGATCCACGCCTCGGAGCGCAGTTCATCATCGCTGCACTCTGGAGCCTGGTCTGTCACGAGCACTAACGATGGGAAATGAACGTGATTGTGGTACGAATCCTGTGCGTACAACAGTTTTGAAGCGAACAAATACAAATATTTATTTGTCGAGAAACTTGCTCATGCTTCCGTGTACGTCATCATCAAGTGTCAAAAAGTCCACGAAACATACACCAAGGAAAGCAAATTAACGTTTTCTAGTACATTTTTGCACGTACTTTACAGTATCTGCACGTCCGACATGACATTTCAACGGCTTCTCCTGCTGCTGCTCGGGGCGTTCTGCGTGCTTCCGAGCGCTTCTCAATCTCTTCGTACAGCTCCGTCCTCACCGTATCCACAGCCTCCAAGCTCGCCCCTCCGCGATTTGTGCACCAATTTTGTGCTGATTTGCGACTTCGTGACCGCCAATTGCGACTCGAAAGCGCCGACGCCGGACCAAAAATGTGTCGACAGCTTCAACTTGTTCTACCAGCACAACAGCACGTTGACTCGTTGCGTCCAAGAGCTACCGGCAGATTCCAGTGAGAAGACCACAGCTTTGGCGTTTGTAGAGCTCTACTCTGCCTGGCAGCAGCAAAATGCGTGCAACTTGTTCCACGCCACAGAAGCTAAAGCAGCCACGGAATGCTCCGGTGCCAATGCCCATCGACCCTGGAAACAGGCGACGTGGCCGTTGTACTGCCACGAGGTTTTCACAATGTACAACGGCTCGAGACACGAGCTGGACCAACTTTGCGGCCGAACGCCCAATACTGAAGCGTTCTGGGAGGGGTTTGTGGACTATATAGGCTCGGCGTCGTGCAAGCGCTACTACGACTTGGTTCGAGAAGCGAGGGAGCGCAAGTGTGGGGAGAAGGACAAGGCACTGAATGCAACCGAGTGCAGGGAGATGTTCCAGTGGTATGTGGCCAACAAGGAGGTGGTCGAGACGGACTGCTATGAGTTACGAGCGAGCAAACCGTTCTATCGAGGGTTCTACGCGTGGAAGAGGCAGCAGTCGTGATTCCAAGCTGCAGTGATAGTTCGGCAGGTGTAGGAGCGAGTTGAAGGTTCAATGAGTGATGCACTTGTGCTGGAGAGTGGTGCTGTTGTCAATGGGAACATTGCACGAATGTGAAGATTAACTCGTTTGAGCATGATACCAGATCCACGTGAAGGGTCACGTACCGTGTCAAGTGCCAAGAAATCTGAGAGCGGCGGATGAGGAAATCAACAGTGTGTAAGGGGCTGCTGCTTGCTCTGGTTCTGGGAATCAGTGGCGCAGGTAGGTCCATTTTCTGCTATTAGTGCTGGCTGGGATCTTGCTAACACGTAGTGGTTGGATTGGCAGAGTTTGTTTACTATGATTTTGAAGGGACCACAGGCTTGGTACTCAACGGTAAGGCTGCTACGACTAGCTGTGCGCCATCTCCACCTGTACGTAATTATGTTTTGCTGTTTCTCGCTTGGTCGAATTTTCATGACGATGCAATACTCAAATATCGAAAACCATGTCGCTATCGACTGCAGACTGAGTACTCCGAGTTTGCGGGCACTGATGATGACCGTGAAGCCACACTGGAGGTGGTTTTGACCGAGCAGCTTGAAGCAATTCGTCTCGAGTCTCGCAACACTGAAAATCACTCCACAAGCGCGCGGGTTGCAGTAGAGTCTGCCATGTTGGGCCATCGAGATGCCTATGTAGCAAGTGAGGAGAAACTTCAATGTGCCGTGCGCCTTCGTCTGACAGCCTCGCAGCCATACCAGATATCGTCTGCCTGGTACGCACAGCAGCTTCCAGTTCTGCAAGGCTTCGAGACGAGGTTCACTTTCCAGATCACCGACCAGTCTCAGCGCTGTTTCGAAGTCAAGGACCAGAACTTTGGGCTCCATGAGTACCAAAGCTGTGCAGTTCACGGTGGTGACGGATTGGCATTCGTGTTGCACTCGCATCCAGATCGAACAGCGACATTGGCGGCGCAAGGATCCAATATGGGCTTCGCCGGGCTCCAAAATTCTCTTGCAATCGAGTTTGACACTTGGTTTAACGATGAGAGCACCGGAAATGATGTATTCTACGACCACGTAGCCATCTACTCGCGTGGCCAAAGCAGCAATGCAGACGCAGAAAGCGCGCGAATTTCCGCGGCAGCGGTGCATGACCTTGCTGACGGTAAAATCCACGTTGTGAAGATCCGATATTACCCTGAGCTCAAGGTATTATGCATGGTGAACCTAGCAAATTCCTCGACTGATCCTTACGCTGTGGCTCTGTCCTATCGTCAGTACAACTACGTGCCTTACTTCTCGGCGACAGCAAACCTGCCCAAGTTCATCAAGGATGTATCGGAAGGCAGACGAGTGGGGACACTACTGGTGTTTATGGATGAAGGAATCAAAACCGACACCCCCATTCTGGCGATCCCAATCAACCTGGCGGCTACTCTGAGGTTGGACTCGGACGAGGCATTCGTGGTGGGGAGGAAGTAGATGATGATCAATTGATGATGTGGCACGGCAAAACTAACGGTTTTGATTGCTGCGTAGGGGTTCACGGCATCAACCAGTAGTTCGTGGCAGAAGCATGATGTGCTCGGGTGGTATTACTGCACAGAGGTAGGTGGTGTGTGCTTTCAGGACTGCTCAAACTAGAGTCTTATTTGTCGTATTGTAGCCGCCATGTCTGGATCAGTACGACGCGGAGATGACGTTCGACTTCGACTACAACGAGCAGTCGATGCTGTCTACGGCTTCTCACGGCAACACACTTTACCCAATCTTCATTTACCCGGACACCGTGTCGTGGGCCAAAAGGCAGGCGTACTTTGCTGCCAGCCAAAAGGTCGGACTTATTTCGTGACATCGTGGCAAATCTGCAGCGCTCGCTCGGGCGTAAACTCGTCGACAAACACCGGGAAAATGAGATTGCGTGAATACCGCTGTTCGTTTAGGACATGAGTAATACGGTAATGTATGATAGAATGCAAACAAGACTGTGGCTGAGTCTGACAAGAGTTACAGAACCGATAACGATAAATGGACATTTCCTCTTCTGTCGAGGTCAAACGGAACATTCAATGACAATATCGGGGTGGTATCTGCGACGTACTGGTGGAAAACGTCGCTGCTCAGTGTTGCCGGTCAGCTTGCTTAGTTGTAGCGGACGACGTTACGGCCGTTGAGGGGCTGCGTCAGGCGCGCGTTGTTACCATTGTCCGTAATGTGGTACTCGACCAGGTCCTGGTGAAGACGGCCAAAGTCGATCGATGAGATCGTGATCGGAGTCTGCACCACCCACCAGTCAGCAGTCTCATCGCAGCCCGGGGTCGTAAGGCTGCCCGGGTAGTTGAAGATGCCGCCGGTCTTGCTGGCCTTCTTGACCAGACCCGAGTACGATTTCCTGAAGCATTTCACGGCACGCAGAAGGTTAGTGAAGCTATAGAGTCAATCAGCTCATAATGATCTACTCACAGGTCCACAACGATGGCTTCAGCGTGCTCGGTAGAGTTAACCTGTTCGAGGGCGTTGAGCACAGGACTGAGCCAGGGGTCCGACTTGGCTCCGATCTGAAGGAAGATGCCCACCACCAGCAGCGCGGAGCTGTCGCTGGACTTGTGCACGAAGTGGATCTCTCCGTCTAGGGCCTTGCCGTTTAGCGTGTGCTCCGAAGGAGCGTGAAGGTGGAACTGAGCCATGTTGTAAGCGGCACCGTTCACCTTCGCAGCGCAGTTGCCGCCGATGACGGCTACCTCAAGGGGCTCGGCCGGCTCCGTGAGGTTGTACTGCGAGCACTTGCCGCTGAAGTCGAGCGGGCTCTTCTTACCCTTGCCGACCTTGGCGGTCGTTACGATGTCGATGGGCGACTGGCGGACACCTCCGCAGGCCGGCCAGTGCTCGGACCACTTGGAGGGGTGCACCATGCTGGCGTCGTTGGCACGGTAGCCCCAAGCGGGGCCCGTGGACACGTCAGCGGAGACGGTCATAGCGCAGGCGGCGAGGACAGCGGAGACGGAGGCGATGAACTTCATTGTCGGAACGCAATCGGATCGGAGTCGAAGAAGGCGAGGCGAAGTGTTGCGTTGAGAGCAAATTGGAGAATGACAACGTTGGGGCGATCCATTTGCGGTGCAGCTAGGACGGCGATGCGAGGAGTCGATTCGAGATCAGACTGCAATGCGCGGGATAATCCGTGATGGCGGAGCTTGGTAACGAAGCTACAGTGAGTGGTAAGGACGCTCGGCCATCGCAACAACGGTCTAGTCCGGATGTTTACTCGTAGTTGTAGACTGCAAGTTGATGCTAATCAACACGGGACATACACATGTAGAGAAGGTTGTCAAAACATACACATTTTGGGGTCAAAACATACATTTTTTCGGACAAAGTATACAGTACAATAACTCTATCGCCCTGCACGCGCTCCGCGCGAACCCAAAGACCCTACGTGGGAAGAGAGGGTGAACCTCTTCTCCGATGGCTGGTCGAACTCGACACAGCTATCGCGGCTCGACGTATCGTCGACCCGTTATCGAAGGTTGCGTTCGCCATGTCATGCCTTGGCGGACGAGCGCGGAGTTGGGCGTACGGACGCCGACTCGCTGATCCTACGTGCTTTAGCACGTACGAGGTGTTCAAGGAGGAGCTCAGACTCGCGTTTGAGCCCCCGCAGAACGAATTCAGGTCGAGGGCGGAATTCCTCGACCTGCAACAGGGTAAGCATGACGTACATGCTCACGCTCAAAGAGCGCGATACTTGGTCTCGAACATCGTGACCAACCCGATTGATGAGGCGACCAAGGTCGTCACGTTCATGAAGGGTCTACAGGACGGGCCCATTAAGACCTATCTCTTCCGAGAGTACCCGAGTACTCTCGAAGCGGCAATCACCCATGCTATGAAAGAAGAGTTTTGCCTGCGGCAGGCTAAACTGCATACGAACGTGCCGAGGGCGGTACGTCCGATGATGCGTACGGGAGGTCCAGAGCCAATTGGCCTCTCGAAAGCGACCGTTGTTAGTTACCAACAACGTCGTAATAGCGGCGTATGTCATGGTGGTGACGTACGCCATGGCGGTAACATACGCCATAATAATGGCGTACGGTGTTTCCGTTGCGGACGCAACGGTCACTTTGCGCGTGAGTGCACAGCGCCTGTGCACAGGGCCAGGGGCCTTCGTGGTGATGCCAGGAATCACTGCGAATAATAAAAAAACGTGGATACCCAGTAGGCGCGGGGCGCCCTACTGGTGAAGCTGTCGCGCGTGTCCACATCGGACACACGACACTGAGGACTGCAGCCCCCAGTGAGAGCAACTCTCGCTGCAAGAAGCAAGATGACAAGCCAAATCTTGTCATCCTGACCGTGTGTTCGAAGAGCGAACTCTCTTCGTGCCTTGGTGGACTCAGGCGCGTTGAACAACTTTGTTCGACTGCGAAGTCTATCGAGACTTGACTTCGAGGAGGTTGAAACACCTCGAAGTATGTTGGAAGTACGATTTTTATTTTGGCAACGGGCGCCATCGCGAGAACCGAGAAGCGTGTCGTACGCGTACGCTTCTCGTACGAACAGCGGGTGTTCGTGGAAGATCTTATCGTCTTGGATCTAGACGATAACTTTGACTTGGTATTGGGCATGCCGTGGCTTGCACGGCATGATCCGATAATAAACTGGAAGAAGTGTACAATTGTACGCTTCGGTTGCAACGGCGCGACAGCAAGCGATGGCCCTGTCAGCACACCGAATGCATCTCGGGATGATCCGCACTTCCAATTGAGACAGCGACTCATGCCGCTGTCTCGAAGCGCAGGGCGCGAACAGCAACGACTCCGGGAGTCGTTGCGGGAGTCGAAATAGCTCAAGGAGCCAACGTACAGAATGTGGCTGGGCCAAATCAGATCTCCGCCTCCCTATGTGACGGAGGTGTGTCGGCTCAGGGAGCTGATACAAATCTGAATTTAATTAGATCAGATTTGAGAGGGATTTCGACTGCAAGCCGAAATGCTGACGAAAACGTGTCGACTCAGGGAGTCGACGCGAATCCGAGAACGGATTTGAAGGGAAATGCCGCCCATTGGGGCCGGATTAGCAAAGAGGGTGACGAGGACGTGTCGACTCAGGGAGTTGACACGAAATCGATATCACCTCTCAAGGGGGACTCCGCCCATTGGAGGCGACGAGGTATTGAATGTGTGTCGACTCCGGGAGTCGACACGGCAAGCTGTGCTGGCGGTTGCAAACGTCCAGCACTGAAAACGCTTGCGAACTCTCGTGCAGCCGGGCTGCACGAAGAAGCGGTGTGCGAACAGGCACATGCGAATCAAGCCGGGCTTGATTGCGCGCGCCCGCGGATAGAATCCGCCGGCGATTGCAACGAAAACCCGTCCAAGGCAGGGCCTGGACGTGGGACAAGCGAAGCCGGGCTTCGCCAGAAGAAAATACGGCGCAAGCGGAAAACTCTGGGCAAGTCTCGGTCCGGGATCGAGACGCTTCAAGCGATGTCTGCCGGGCAGACATCGGGACTGACGTCGAACGTCGAGACACTGAGTGTCTTGACGCAGACCTGTACTAGGATACAGTGCAGGAAGATGACGCTCGCGAATCCTCCGGCGAGTGCGTCGGAGTTGATATCGCTTCCCGATCCCCGGAAAGACATGGTGCTGGACTCCATGTCTGGCAGCGTCATCTACAGCGCGGTCGATCTGATGGATGGCTTTTATCATTTTCTCATGCGAAAAGACGACGTTCCCCTTACCGCTGTAAGTACTCCCAGCGGGATGATCTGGGAGTGGCTCGTCATGCCACAGGGCTTGAAGAATGCGCCTGTCACGTTTAACCGTATGGTGTCCCACGTGCTGCGTCCGCTCCGCGAGTTTGCGCCGAGCTATTTCGACGATATCTTCGTGCACAGCCGCGCTAAGGATGGCCTTAGCGCTGTCGAGGTCCACTTCCAACAGCTGCGCCAGGTGTTCCAAAAGATGCGCGACAACAAACTGTACGCGAACCTCAAGAAGTGTGTGTTCTGCGCTCCGGAAATCCCTGTGCTCATCTGTTACGTCAGTAAAGACGGTGTTCGAGCCGACCCGGAGAAGATCTCGTCGATCTGTTCTTGGCCCACTCCCAGAAATCCGACGGAGTTGCGCCAATGGCTAGGTTTCGCGAATTATCTCCACAAGTACACGAAACATTACGCGGGTCTGATTCAGCCCCTCTCGTATCTGCTGAAGAAGGACGCGACATGGAATTGGCGTCCCGTACATCGGGACGCGTTCGAGGCAGTGAAGAAGAGTCTTACGACAGCGCCCGTCTTAATGCTTCCTGAAACGTCAAGACCCTTCCATGTCGTGTGTGACGCGAGCGACTTCGCCATTGGATGTGCGCTCATGCAGTTCGACGACGAGGGCCGCGAATGCGTCGTGAGCTACCAGTCACGACAGATGAAGCCTGCGGAGAAGAATTACCCCGTACACGACAAGGAGCTACTCGCGATGCGTTACGCTCTGATCAAATTCAGAGTGTATCGCCTCAGAGAGCAAACGTTCGCTGTGTACACGGACCCTGCTTCACGGCGAACGGCGATGAAGAGCCCCCACCTCTCTCAGCGCATGGCGCGATAGCTCTCCTTCTTTGTCGAATATAACTTCGTCGTGCATTACTAGCCTGGCAAGAATAATGTTCTCGCCGACGCACTCTCTCGTCGTCCGGACTACGATCCACGGCGTTTGGCGCGTCATCGAGGCCTCCCTGATGACCAGGACGACGATGAAGACTGTGACGTATGTGTTGCATCTGGCATCAACGCCACAATGTCGAGCCCCGTATTGCCGCTGCGCCAGCGGATCGCTGACGCGTACGAGGAAGACTTCTTCTACTCCGCGATTATTCGACACCTACGCAACCCTTCGGCGGAGACGCTAGCAAAGTTAACGCGCCCAACGCGTGGTCACATCACGCGTTATGACCTCGACGGCGACTTCTTGACTTACGCCATCGACACGTTCGACGCTCCGCGCGTCGTCATCCCCGCCGATGACGACCTTCGTGCCCGTCTGGTTCATGAGTACCACGACGCTCCGACTGGTTGTCATCTCGGTCGTGAGAAGACGTTCGCTGCGCTCTCACGAGACTTCTTCTGGCCGAGGATGTACAAGTGGATCCGCAAGTGAGTTAGGTCGTGCGAGATCTGTCAACGCATCAAGCCTGCGGCGTCGAACCAGGCCCCATTGCATCCGCTACCCATCGCCACGGGTGCGTGGCGATCCGTCAGCATGGACTTCGTCTTCGGCCTCCCGCGAGACGACGAGGGTCGCACGGGCGTCCTCGTCTTCGTCGATCGCTTCAGCAAGATGGCCCATCTTGCTCCAGTCGCCGCCCAAGTCACAGCTGAAGACTCCGCCGCGTTGTTCATCGACCTGGTGTTCCGTCACCATGGCCTCCCGGAGTCCATCGTGTCGGAACGCGACCCCCGCTTCACATCCGCGTTCTGGACGCGGCAATTCGAATTGCTGGGCACTCGCTTGGTCATGTCGACGGCGGCCCATCCGGAAACGGATGGGCAAACAGAGCGCGTGAACAGGGTCCTCGAAGACGTTCTGCGCAGCTACGCGACGTCGTTTTCGTCTTGGAGCTCCTCCCTGCCGCTGGCTGAGTTCGCCCTGAACAATGCGGTTCATGCGTCCACGGGCTTGACCCCTTTCTTCGTGAACAACGCGCGGCACCCGCGCGTTCCGGCGCTCCTCGCTGTGCACAACACGAACCCCTCAGTGGGCTCCTACAGCGATGCGGCTGCACCCGACATTCTGCGTCGGGCGCCTTAAGCCGTATGTTCCGGTGTCGATTCCTGAGTCTGACGCCCCGCGTCAACGTCGGGCGCGTAGTCGGAGCGACTCAGCTGACGTCGCTGGCGCCGAGTCGGCCAGAGCCCTCGCTCCGCACGCGAGGGCGTCGCATA
>JAHWLE010000102.1:0-39913 GCA_024679135.1 Phytophthora foliorum
AAAAGGAAGCCAACAAATGCATGTTTAGCAGTAGCAAACATAGTTAGCCGCCAAAAGAAAAAAAGAAAAAAAGAAAGCTAGTGCAGCTAACAGTTCGAGCCTAAGAAGGCTTTAACGCTTTTGTCGCAGACCAGCGCGTTACGACTTAAGTTCTTTACGATCAGTCCCTCGATCGATCGGACGCGGCTTATAGCAACGAAGAGCTGACCCGAGAGTCCCCAGAATCGTTTCGCGTCAACTTCAATGAACTCCAATGTGCTGCCCTGTGCCTTGTGTACTGTGATCGCCCATCCAAGGCGCACCGGTAGATACTGTAGCACTGACTTCGCGGTGTAGATGTCCGCTGACTCTCGGTCTTCCACATTGGCATATCCAATCGTGAAGGGCTCTCTGATACGTGGCGACTTCACCGTAATATTGTCATTGGTCATACTTGTGATAACACCTTGCGTGCCATTGACTATGTTTGGTGGGGATGGTTACGTCGGAGCGTACGCATCTACCCCACTTTCGCAACAACACTAAAAACAGGCTCGAGAGCTTTTATGGTTAGCTGAAGGCCGATATCGACAGTTCTTACTCAATGGTTGACTGTTTAGACACGATTTTGAAGTACCTGCGGGTGTAGGAGGACAAGTGCGCGGCAAAATCCCTCGTGCTTGGGTGTACGCGAAACAATAACTTCGGCGAAGAGATGAACCAGCTATTGGGTATGACCACACCGTGGGTTGCAGACATCTTCTTCGAGGAGTACACGTACGCTGTCGACCCTGATTCGATGCAGCACTACCAATTTATCGACAATGGTGGCACCATCAACGTCGTCAGGGACTCTCGGATTCACCACGTCGTCAAAGCAACGTACCTGTGTGATTGCGAGTTCTCGGTGACCATGCTGCTACCTTGTCGCCACGTCTTGCTCTTTCGAAAGCAGGCAGAAGGGTTGCTGAGGGATGTACTCGAGAACTCCATCCGCACATGTAATAGAGCGTTAAAGCTTTCTCGTCATTGTATGCAGCTGTGACTGCATTCCAGTAGTTAGAGGCGCTCCCCGTCGTGTGAGTGTCGAGCGCTTGGCGGGTTGCGACATCGCCTAAACTTGACAGTCCGTCGCAGAAGCTATCAGAAAAGAGCACGTTTAGAAACCTATCGACACAATACTCTGTCTTGCGGTCGGGTTGGGAGCGCTGGAAGGATCCTGCACAACCCCAGTCCCCTAAATTGTTTCCGCCATTAGCAAGCTGGCACGCAGCGCGATCAGATAGGACGCCTTGTTGTTCGATGCAGGCGTCGACTTTTGGCGCCTGCACTCAGCACGCAGCGCGTTGGCACTCCACTTCTTGTGCGCTTCCATTGCGCATTCAACGCGCTCTAGCTCCTCCATCCCTGCGCACTCGAGGGCCCGCCAAGCACCACTCGTCCCGCTCCCGGCGACGCGAAATAATTGCGGGAGCGGGAGATTCTCGGGAGATTCGTGCACGGCAGCAAATCCGACGCGCTCTTCGTTTAGCCAATAGCAATGCAGAATTATCTCCGGGAAGGCGGGAGCGGGAGTATAAGAACGGGCCTAAATGACTGAGGAAACCATACCGGAAATGTCCCTTTTTAGGAATGGCATCGAGATGGAAAACTGTTGAAGATTTGTCATAGTACTCCAGTAGTACTAGGGATTAGTATCCCGTGCAGCGAAGACCTCTCAAATTATGACATATAAGGGGTTATTATCCTCGCTTAGGACTTCCTGTGACGGGGGTCACACGCACCTTGGCCTTAGAGGAAGCGTTAACGCGCTAACCACAACAGACGTCTGGCGTCTCTGTTGTAAGTCGCTGAAGGCCCTGCCTTCCTGCTGTCTAAAGTACCGAGTACCAAAGACTTGCGAACTTCCGGGTTAGTGTTAAACTGGTTTATATTAGGACGGTGCTATAACCCTTGTTTTTCTTTAGGGTTAGGATTACGGCATACATGTATTTGGCACGTATACTACGTGGTTTTACCAAGTCACAATGTGTGTGGTACACACAACATCTTCGCCAAATAACGTACGGAAATATTACCAACTGTGCTTTTTGTGTGTGTAGACAGCGCTCTTTTGTCTAGATAGTGGTACTTATCACATCATTAAATTAATTCCATATGCTTCCATGTGCTGTCTGTGTTCAAGAACATGCTCAATACATGTTTACAAGACTCGAGAAAAGTGCAGACTGATTTAGCAACTTCCTTGTCGGCGATAACAATTCCTGGCGATGAAAGTCCAGAGTCCAATGAAAACTGTGTGAGGTTACGATAGTACGGTTTGACAATTGAAGTGGTAGACACCTAAATCATCGGTTATTGTGTTATGCAAGGAGAAAACATGGCCAAAACATGGAATCACCTTCATGAGCTCGCTGCTGGCGACGTGACGAACGCTACAGCTTCGCGCAATGACTTGTCGAAGTTGAAGGGTTAAACCATCAACCTCGTGACGCCATTGTTGTCTTCGGAGAGCTCGACGATCTGTCGAAGGACCCCCAGCGCCTGCGCAACAAGCCATTAGGGGAGTAGTCGCTACCAGCACCCTTCCAAAGCCGCTTCCAGAAAAACAGACATACAAACAACCAACAGTTGTCGCCATCCTTCTGGAGCGGGCTGTGCACAGTTTTCTGGCTAAATCCAGTTAGTGTAGTGGCAATCATCTCTGATGCCAACTCCTTGAGTAATTTGTGGTGTGATGGCTTGTCCAGACTGTCGTAGCGCAGCAGGGTTTGGTTGCTGTGATCCATCATGATACCCGCCCTGTGGCTCCGATTCAGGTTGATAGGCATAAGCACGAATTTTCGCTTGCGGTTTCCAGAGCAACGCGGATTGTTTGTGTGACCAGCTTGTCTTTGTCTTTCTTGCGCAGCTGCACACTCAAACGCGGCAAAAACAGTGTCTTGTTGTTCTGGAACCGTTGCGCCAGCGTCTTCAAAAAGGCGTGGATAATCACGTCGTTGTACCACATCCCGGTTCGAACACAGTACAAATGCGATCAGTTGACGTCGAATGGAAATCCAGGTAGCTTCTCCCCTGTCCCGGGCCACGCGTCTTGTAGTTGGAGGGCCATCTCTTCTGCACCTTCATCAAGACAAAGTGACTCAACCTCGCCCATCAGCCACCCGTAGCACCGCAATCCACCGCTACATGTATTGGCCATGTTCCAGAGCGTTTGCATGGCCATTACCTGGCTCTCGGTGAAATCTCCGACTCCGTCAACAGTAACGACCAGTGTCTCCTTCGTATCGTGGACTACATTTGTAAGGTCCACTTGATCATCTTCTGGATCATCCAGCTTCGCCTTTGCAATCTCATTGAGCGCAAAACTAACCCACTGTTCAGGGAGACGAAACGGCGAGATAGTGGTGGTCGGCACGCATAGCCGGATGGACATGGGTTTCCTGGCTTGCCCCTTGCAGCGGATCTCAAATGTCTCGAGAAATGAGGCAACCTCCTTCAGAGAAGGTTTGTGCTCCTCCAGATATCCTACCACCTCCACAACATCTTTTCCGCGCAGAAGTTTCCGCAATTTGCTGCCGTTGCTGTATGCTTACTGCTCGATACGACGTTGAGTCTCGACTTGGCCTCGTTTTAGACGTGGACGACCAACTTTTGGCGCGCGCTGATTGAACTGCTTCAACGTGAGCTCTTCGGCAGATCCACCGTCACTTTCTCCACCATGCACACGATCATTTTTTCGCTCACACTCCCCACTGTCGTTGTGAACTTGGGTCTGCTCAAGCTGACTATCGTCACTCTCAGCTCCAGCATGATCTGGATGAGCTTGACTCCCGGTGACTATTGCTGGGGTCCCTTGGCGTAAATCCACCCACCACGCTTCCAAGCTCTGCATGGCAGTCTCGAATTTGTCGTCTGTGAAATCTGCCAGCTCGGTCGAAATATGGGACACTCACACAAAGACGATCAGGGGCCACAACGGAGCTGCAGCTAGCAATGGATTGAGTGCAAATGGCAGACGAGGAGGCTGAATTGGTAAGTGTTTGGACATTGGTTTATATGAATACGGTGAATGCTTTTCCCTGGTGTCGCTTTGGCGGACTTTGTGAAACGCGCGTCGACTTCACGGTAGTCACGTGTCACCTGCTTCCACATTGACCACAGCTTCTTGCTTTGGTGGCGCTTGAATGCTACAGGGTCAATACTTGAGACAAACGACCGAGAAAATTATAATTTTTGAAAGGTTATATTATTTTCGGAGTTAGTGTGAACAACATATCTCTCCAAAGTTTGGTTCTTATTTTGGGACTTTGGAACGCCTCCCGCCCGAGATTTCTCCCGGGAAAATAAGAACGGGTCTTAGGCCCGTTCTTTAGTTAGCGCTAGTTGCACTCTCAAGGCAAGTCGCTTTAGCGAAGACGCAGGCAGAATGCGACCGAGGTGCTTGTCGCTCTATGTCCATGACCTGTTCCAAGTTGGTAAAATCGAATGGTGCTCCTTCGGCGCCGAATACGGATGCACCACTAGTATCTAGTACATTCGCGGTTTGCCCAATGATGAAGGTCACCCAATTTGAGCTCTCGACGTGGGCGATATTTGTTCCTTGTGCCAGTGACGCCGAGGCACTCAAGCTCTCCCAACTTCGAGCTGCTGGTTGTCGATCCCTATTGGTGCATGTACCGCATAGTTGCCGTCAAATCTGGCAGAGGCGTTGCCGCAGCTTAACCTGCTACGTCAATCGAGTCGAGCGGGTTCTTTTTCGAAAGCGCAGGTGAGTTCGGCTTCATTGTCGAGTCCCTCACATGCCTCCCCTCTGCCTCCGGCAGGACCGCCACGCTACTTGGGCTTGCCTTGATGATGCTGATGCAGCAATACATGTACTGTACCGACGTTCGCTTGCCAAAAGAGGGGGCACTTCATGCACAGGGCGGAAAGATTCGTTTCGTCGGGATACAAACGCCTATATGCGCAGGTATGAAATATGAATGGAAGCTCGAGCTGTATAATTCTCGTCACTATTATTAAACAAGCAGGACCGCGGCGAACCCGCGGTCGAGCCCGCGTGCTGTCGTTACGCGACAGTCGCCGATCTTGCTCGACAACCGTACGAGCTACTTGGCTCATTCGCCTTCTCGCTCGCTAGGCTCCAGGTCCTGTCCAGGGTGATCTTACAGACGCTGACACGAGAGACAAGATGCAACACTCGCAGAGCGACGTGGCGCTGGGCACCAACGGCAGCTGGGCCGACCTCAAGATCGCCGAGGGCCTCAAGAAGCGCAGCAACACGGCGCAGAACCTCCAGTTCTATGGTAAGGCCCTCCACTAGCTCGCTGTTGCCGCCCGGTTTAACTCGCATTATGCAACCTGTGACGTGTGACAATAGTCGAGGAGCAGAAGCGTCTGTACCAGGAGCTGCCCTTCTCGGTGCTACCGGGCATGCGGCGGCAGTCCTTCCAGCGCGAGCGCAGCTTCTCCAACCTCAAGTCGCGCAGCTCCTGGGGGAGTTTCACTAATCTCGTGGCCAGAGGAGAAGACCAGCCGCTGCTCGGAGCCGATGATGAGTTCCCCGAGCCGGGATACACCTACCCGTTGCTGTTGAGCTGCGGTGTGGCGCTAATGAGCGCCTTCCAATTCGGTTACAACACGGGTGTGACGGGTGGCATCAACCCTGACATCATCTTTCCCGGCCACTCCGACATGCAGTGGGCCATCTGTGTGTCCATTTTTGCGGTGGGTGGCCCTATTGGGTCGCTCACGGCGGGCCAAGTGAGCACGGTCTTGGGCCGTAAGAAGGCGCTGCTGGTGGACTCGTTCCTCTTCATTATCGCCGGCGCCATCATGGCGCTGTCTGTCAACATCTACGCGCTGATTTTGGGGCGATTCCTGGTGGGTTTCGCCTCGGGAACTGTGAGTGTTGTGGTGCCGCTCTATCTTGGAGAGCTCGCGCCGCCCAATCTACGTGGCGCTTTGGGTACGGGCTACCAGTTGTTTATGGTCATGGGCATCTTAGCTGCTGACTTATTGGCATTTAGCTACTCTGGAGAAAGCCATGGTCTTGCCCAGCCCGGTTGGCGTTTGCTCTTCGGTTTCACGGCCGTCCCGGGGATCCTGCAACTGGCCCTGGCATCGCTTCTGACAGAGAGTCCACGTTGGTTGCTGACCAAGAACAAGCCCAAAGAGGCGGCCGACATTCTGCGCCGGTTGCGTGGCTCCAACGACGTGTACGAGGAAATCGACAGCATTTGTTCAGCCAGCGACAATGAATCCGGTGCCAACACGGGTATTTGGGATGTGCTCAGGGACCGTAGCATTCGCTTCCCACTTGTGGCAGCTGTGGTGCTGCAGATTGCGCAGCAGTTTAGCGGTATCAACGCCGTCATGTTCTATGCTAGCTCGTTCTTTAAGAACGTGGGTCTGAAGGACCCGCTGGTGGGTGCTACGCTGGTCTACACGGTGAACGTTATCTCGACGGGTGTTGCTCTCGTGCTTATGGATACTGCTGGTCGTCGACCGCTGCTGATCTACTCGGCTGTGGGCATGATCTTCTCCAGCATCGTGCTGACTCTTGGTTTGATGAACGTGCTACCATTCGCGAGCATGGCCAGTGTGGGCGGTGTCATGTGCTTTGTGTGGTTCTTTGAGATTGGCTTGGGCCCCATTCCGTGGCTGATCGTGGCCGAGATGTTCCCTGCCAAGCCGCGCCCGACGGCCATGAGCATTGCTACCATGGTGAACTGGTCGTGCAGTTTTTTGGTCGGACTCATGTTCCCAACCATGCAGCGTGAGCTGGGCGAGTACACGTTCGTGCCGTTTTGCGTAGCGTTGTGCATGGCACTGGCCTTCACACTCAAGTATGTGCCTGAGACGAAGGGCAAGACTATTCAGGAAATCCAGGATGAACTGCATTTGAAGCAGCAGAAGTCCATGGAAGTCTAGGGTGTGAGGTTGCTAGCGCAGATTTAGAAGACATCGAGTGCTGTCGACGAAGGAGTCCGGTTTGAGAGCGTTAGGCCAGAATGCATTAGGGCGGAGGCGGACGTCGAGATGTCCCGATAAAGTAATCGCAAGTGCCAATGTTCATTCTGTGTCTGCGTTCATTCCGTGCCAACTCCAGCAGGTGCAGCAGTCAAGAGTTAACCGTATGAGGACGATCCACTATTCCACAGGAGAAAAGTGTTTTGCCATGATGGTGAAGTTGATAACAAGTCCAGGTTTTCATTCAGCAGATTGTGCAACATGCATCTAACTACACAGGTGACGTTCTAAATCTTGCGGCGTTTCTTAGCGTCATGCTTAAGGATCTTCTTCACAACGCGGTTCTTCTGACTCTGCACCTGGCGAGCCGATACAAGCACCTTCGACTGCACCGACTTGCTCTTCTTGATCATCATAAAGTGCTTTAGGCGCTTCTTCTCCGTGTTGGTGGTACCACCACCCGAGCGCTTGTGCTTATAGTCCTCGCGGCCTTCCAGCACAACGCGCAGCCGTTCCTCCTGCGTCATACGCTTTTTCTTCGAGTAGCCTTCCAAATCCGTGGGGTTGACCTTGGTAGCGTCCGAGCTTGCCTTCGCAGCATCTTCCTCGGCCTTGCGCTTGCTGCGTGATTTCGGATCCTTCAGAGCGGCATCGCGCTCTTTCTTCAGCATTTCAATGCGTTCAAAGTCAAGCGGCGTCAGGATGCGACGAGCGTCCAAGCGATCCTTCTGTTCGATCTCCGGCGTTTCCTCGCTGTTCTCCTCCTCTACCTCGCCATCATTTGCCTCGCTGTTGCCATCAGCATCATTTCCATGTTCGGCGTCCTCCTCATCGGACGAGATATCCACCCACTCATCCTCAGAGGCGTCTTCATCCGACGTGGACGATGCCACTTCCCAACCATCCTTGTTATCTTCGCCGTCAAAGCGTCCAGACGCCTCGGCCTCAGCCAGGAGCTCAGCACCATCAACGCCTTCGCTTGCAACAAGCTCACCAAATCGATGCGGCTTTGCTGCTTCGTTGTGGAACTTGCCACGTTGCTTGCGCTTTAGCAGTGCCGGATGAATGTCGCGAATGAGGTTAAGCACACCACGAGCTGCCATGACGATAGTTTTGTCGCGCGCGCGGTTGTACTGAACCAAATCGCTCACAAGCACGTCCATTCCCTCGCATTCAAGAAGGAGCGGGACGCGGCGGAAAAGCTCGCGCATAGAGTTGATGCCCACAGCGATCACCTCGGACGAACACCGCTCCGTGACAAAGTTGTGCGCGATACTCTTGACAATAGGATGGAGCTCTTCAGGAGGGATTTCGTCGTGGCACGATTGCACCAAGTACGCTAAGATAGCAGTCACATTCTGCTGGTGAGACTGCAAATAGCGCTGTAGCAGCGGGTAGAAAGGAAGCACCACGAGCTTGTGGAAGCCCAGAACACGGCCGATGAAGTTCATCATGAGCAGCTTCACCTCAAAACGCTCAGTGCAGCTTTTGAGCAGCTTCAGCTGACGCTCAGCAACGCCCTGAGGGTCGTTCAGTAACTCGATGGCAGGGAACGTGGCCATGAAGTCAAGTTCGCGTTTACGCGCCCTCTTGTTCTTGTAGAGTGCCTGCAATGTGTCACGCTGACGCTTCTTCGTCTTCTTTGAGTGGGAGTGGAAGTCCACGGACACGAGAGCCTTTTTCTCCTTCTTCTGCTTCTCTTCATCCTCAAGAATATCTTCATCGATTCCCAAAAAGAAACTCAGCGCCATCACCAGCAGCTTTGTGTTTTTGCTTGTGCAAGCGGTGGCGATCACGTTCACACTGCGCTGGTCGTGCCAAATCTTGCGTTTGAAGAGTTCCATGAGCACCTGCAGCGACTTAATAGCCGCGTGTTCGCTCTCGTCCTGGAGCATCTCGAACAGGAAGTTCTGCAGTGCTTTGTTCACCTTCACATTGCGCGACGTGGCGTTGAGCTGGCGGATGTCCGACACAATGTGCTTGTACAGGAGCTCGCGCAGCCGCTTGTCCGGGCAGCGAAACAATTCGAAGAAGAGTTTAAGCAGCGTAATTGCGTCCACCAGGCCGCGGTTGCGGAGAAGCATGAGGCTTTGCACCAGCGTCTTGCGGAGCTCGGGCTCCAGCACCAGGTAGTTGTCGCGCAGCAGCCCCATGATCTGCTCGGGGAAGGCTGCCATGTCCACGGGGAAACACTTGGCCACATGGCTCAGGAAGCTCACGAGCGCGCCAAAGTGCGCGGACTCCTTCGTGGGCTGCAGCAGGAAGAGCTGATACTCGCTCTCGAAGTGGCGCAGCTGCATGAGGAACTCGGTACGGTAGCCCACGGGGTCTCGCTTCACCATGTTCTGCAGCTGCGGCAGCTTGCCGATCACATCGGGACGAGAAGCGTTTACGGCCTCCATGGTTCACCAACGCACAGAAGCTGTTGCAGACGCGGTAGCAGAAGCGGAGTGTTCCAGTGTGCCGTTTGATGTTGTCGGCGCCTCCACCCATTCCTACGCCACGTCACTAAAACGGGGTGATGATCAGTCAAATGGGGTAGCTTGTGTGGGATGTGGATCTAGTCTTTTACACGCCAATGATTCGCCAATCAGAAAGTAGTGTACACTTCTGGGCACGAACCAAACAAGCTTGTCAAACGTCAGTGACTGGCGAAGATGAGCACGCAGCAGCAGGAGCACGAGGCCGCATTCCGCCTACAGGAACCACGCAGCGGCATCTGCGTCCGCGTGGTGCAGGACACTTCCAAGGTGGATGGTTTGGGTGGCGAAGTGTGGGCAGGCGCGCTGGTGCTGTGCGAGTTCCTGGAGACGCACGACCAGGACGTCGTGCAGAGGCGCGACGTGATTGAGCTGGGCGCTGGCTGCGGCTTGTGCGGGCTCGTGGCTGCCGCGTTGGGCGCCGAATCAGCCGTCTTAACGGACGAATATCCAGACCTGTTGGCAAGAAATGTTGCCCTCAACCGACACCTTTGGGCGGAGCGTGAGGTTGATGAGGCGTCGCCGCCGGTGGCCTCAAGCGGAGAGCTGGAGTGGGGCGTCACTGAATCCATCGCGCCGTTTGCTCACAAGTTCGACACGGTGCTCGGAAGCGAAATCACTCAGCTGGGGCGAAGTCTTCACATTCCACTTCTTGAGACGATCCACTCCGTCCTCCGTCCTGGCGCCAAGTCCGTGGCGCTGCTCTCGATGGATCCGTGCCGAGCCACCTGTGAGGGATCCTGCGACGTGAGCAAGTGCACAGCTTCACATTTCGTAGCAGCAGCGAAGCAGACAGGTTTTACGGTGTGCAAGCACCCATCGGTGCGTCTGGCGTCTCGCAAGACCGTCACGACGTTGGTCGGTGCACTAGGTCGACCACTGCATGTCGACGAGGACGACTGGAGCGTCGTGTTCGAGCTGCGCTTTACGTCTTGAAAGACCAGACGTCGAGAATGGCTACATTGTGTCTATGCTACATTTGGTATCAGCGCGTCATTGACTGCTTGAACTCAGGTTGAGTATTGATCCGTGACGTGCCAAAACCAAAAAAATATAGAAAGAATACCTCACCTCTTGAAAGCTCCAATCGCCATGCCACCTCTCGTGGTGATCCGTAGCGGCTGCAAGCACGTCGAGTATCTGGAGAACCGCAGCGCATGGCGGCGTGCACCGCGAGTGGAGCTGCCTAGCGACAGCGACGATGACGTGGCAGGTGACCAGGAAGACGATGATCCACTGCTTCGTCAAGCCGAGGAGACCTCTGGAGATGGCGATGGCAACTGCGGCGTGAGCAAGGCCTTCGGGTTCTCGCGGGAACTATGCGACGTTGAAGGCATGCACGCCTTCCGCTGCGCTGACTGTGGGAACGTGGTAGCTGACCAGGACGATGTCGTCTCCAAGACATTCTTTGGACGCACCGGCAAGGCTTTCCTCATGAACAACATGTACGCAAAGCATCAAACAATACCCTGCATTGTTAGTTTGGAGTGCTCAAACGTAGCATATTTCTTTACTGTCAAGGTACAATGTTTGTGTCGGTCCAGCTCGGAACCGCTATTTGATGACGGGGATGCACAGTATTGCCGACGTGCTGTGCAGCCAGTGTGACTTTGTGCTGGGCTGGAAATATGTACGTAGCTTAGAACGAGCCTTGCGCGTGTTGATGATGACTGGCACTTATCGTGTTACTGGGCAGATTAAAGCCATGGAGAGCTCCCAAAAGTACAAAGAAGGCAAGTTCATTATGGAGCACGCTGTGGTCCAGGATGACTCGGAAGAGCAGGTGTGGAACCGACTGTAAGACAGTGGCGCTTTTTCAACCCCGGCGCGTGAACGCGCGATCGATACTTTGTCGTAAATGTAGTGTAAGCTCAGCAGAAAGACAACGAAAGCGTGGAGACGACAAGGCAAAACTTACCATTGGCACGGGTAGGATTTCAAGCACGCGCGAGAAAGCAAATACTATAACTTATATGTCAGTAATACCTCTTTTCTCTCAGCGTGGACACCGGCAGACAGCACCACAGACTTAGCTCGTCTAACGGAGAGTGCTCGTTTCCAGCTTGCCGTGCATGGCTCTACGATAGTCGAAACGCGATGCCTGCAATTACTGGCCAGGTGGACCGCGCATACCAGGAGGCGGGCCAGGAGGACCGCGCATGCCCGGAGGAGGCATCATTCCTGGCGGGGGGCCCATTCCAGGCGGCGGGCCCATACCTGGAGGTGGCATTCCCATGCCCGGCATCGGTCGAGGAGGTGGCATCATACCACCCGGGGGTCCAGGAATTCCGCGACCGCGTCCGTATGACTGCGGCTGTGCCATTGCCGCCACTACAATACAATGTAATATACACGCCAAAAGCACAAAACGTTAGCACCGCAACCTCATACCCACGGATTCAGGCCGCAGAAGAGCTGCTCGCGTTGGTTTGCTGGACAAGGGCTGGCTCCATCATACTAAGATCGTAGGCAGTAGCTTCCTATGTGGTGCTCAGCCGGGTTCGGAGAAAAGCCGTGCGCCCGATCACTTATCTGTTCGAGAGATCACTTGGAGCCAGCCACACGCCACTGTATCGCCACCGCCAACAGCCTCTGTATCATCCACAAGCAAAATGAATCCCGAATCGTACCTTGTCCTGGCTGCATCATCCCGGGGGCGGGGCCTCCAATGCCACGCATGGGCGCCATGAGTCCCATAGGAGGCGCGCCCATCGGTGCTGCTGGGATGCCACGTCCTGCCGCCCGCGCCATACCGGGGCCGTTGGGGCCGACGGTCTCGTTCTCTTTGGCGAGCGGCGGACCCTCCACGGTGAGGGACACGACGCTCTCTCCACGCAGCAGCACGAGTCCCAGGTGGCGCTTCTCCACGCGTTCTTCCGACACCGCCGACTTAACCTTGGCCTTGAGCGTGCGGAACTCCTCGCAGTCGCCCAGCACCAGGTTCATGTGCTTGTCGAAGGCCATGAAGTAGCCGATGAGCACGCGCGAGTCCTGCAGCGTCACCTTCATGCGGTAGTTGATGTAGTTGAGCATCTTGCTGCTCTTGGTCATCACCATCTTTGCTTCGTCGGCTTGAGTCGAGAGGTCGACCACTTCAGCGTCGGAGACGGAGAGCAACGAGCAGATACGGCGAGAGCTTTCCGACTTGGTACTGGCGCCGCCCCCCACTCGATCCTGAACCTGTCAGTCATCATACTTTATGACAAAGTATGGTTTGAATAAGTTCAAGACGCGCTGTGATGATGCATGCACACTTCCAAATTGAGCCCTCGGAGACGCAAGTCACAATGGCGCTGTCCCAAGTTGCAGACGCGTTCCCAGCGGCAGGCGCCTGCGCAGAGCTCCTCCTAGCGGAGAACAAGGATGCGGTGTACGAGAGCGAGCTCAAGAACCTGCTGCGCGAAGTACTGGAGCGCGGGTGCGGAGCCCACCTTCTGTCGCAACTGCTACCGGAGTTAGCGGCGTTATCCTCTCTGCTGTATCACGCGCTCTCCATCGGTGTGCAGCAGCCTGGTCAAACGCTGGGCGAAGAGTTCTGTGACATCATCCGAGTAACCAAGGCAGGCACCAAGTCCGTGGAGCCTGTACGAATTCGGCGGCATGCACTGTGGCTCGCGTGCGCCGTCCTGCCGCGGTATCTGGCGACGCGATCGCAGAACGGTTGGAAAAACTTGAGCCAGCTTACGCGCACGCCTCGAGAGCGCATGGAGCAACAGCTTCGCCTTCGTCGTGAGGCGGCAACGGCGGCGGCGGCTACAGAAGATTGCGATGAAGCACAGCTCCCTCCGATGGATCGGCTGGCTTTGTTGAAGCCGCAGCGATTACTCCAGCAACTGGATCGAGCAGTGTCAAAATTCAAGGCAATGAGCACGTGGCTCGAGAATGACGTGTTCCCAGGGTCCTACGAATTCACTTTAGCGTGTGTACAACAGTGGGGGGTCCATGCGCACCTTGCAGCTTTCTACGTGTTCGCTCGGTACCTGCATCTTGCGAAGCGGATAGCCAGTATCCAGTACGTTTTCGCTCGAAAGGACCTAATGCCTGGCATGAACCTGTCGCTTCTAGGGTACATGCTGTCGCTAAGGCTGTTCGCCACGGCGATAATTGAACTCAAGCGCGTCCACGGGCACTACATGCTGGAGGAGAAGCAGCGCCAGCAAGAGGCTAGAGTTGCTGCTGGTATTCCCGCGACGGTGCTTACCCATTCCGATAGGGTGCCGACGTTGCTCTCATTTGGAAGCGCGAGTTCTGGGTCGTCGCAGCAACAGTCAGAGATGGCGAATGTTGCAGGTCGACGACAATCCCGTCGTAAATGTGCTCTGTGTCTGGGAGAACGCGTATCCCCAGCCGCTACCCCTTGCGGCCACGTCTTTTGTTGGGAGTGTATCGTAGGCTGGTGCCAGAAGAACAAGGCCGAGTGTCCACTATGCCGCCAGGAAACGCACCCTCAGCAGATCAAGTGTGTGTATAACTACGTCTGACAAGTACTTACCGGTAAATGCACGGCGCCATGCAAATAACAACGTATCAATGCAATATCGATTTCTCCAGCATGTCGATCATGCTGGTAAGTACATGAGGTGGCACAACTACTCTAGTGTTTCCTCTGGCGCTTGTTCTTCTTGCCGGAAGGCTTGGACACCGCCCGCTTCCCCTTGCCGTCCGTCTTCGATGTATCTTTCTTCGCATCATCCTTGCTATTCTGCTTCTTCGCGTTCACCGCATCCACGTACACTTGGTCCGAGCTGAGCGCATTGTGAATGAACCTCTTAGAGGCGTCCTTGTCAAGCACCAGTTTGGGGCCCTTCGCGAGCTCTTCCGCGTCCTTAATTTTCTTAATAAATGCCTTCACTCGCTCCTGCAAAATGGGCAAACAACACGCACGCAAATTGTTAGCTACTTCGGGCTGCTTGCCGAGAGGAGTAGGACAGTAAGTGTACCAGTTCCTGCTTGACGTGCGTCTGTCGAATGTCCTTCGGAGAAACTCCCTGCGTCTTGAGGAACACGAACAGCAGTGCGTTGGTAGTGTAGGCTAGTGGTGCGGCAGCACAGCAAGAGACACAAGCAGCTTAGTAAACGAAATATGACCAACAAACGGAGACAAAAGTTTTGCCGCACGTACCCAACGATACCTGCACCTTCGCACGCTCCAGAGGGCTCAGTGGCGCCACAAAGTCCTCCATGGATGTCTGCTTGAACACGGCAAGGTGCTCCTCCACCGCCGCCAGCGTTTGCTCCACGCTGCCGAAAGCTTCGACCGCTTGCTCGCTCATTTTTTTGCTTTTTGACTAATTGGTTGGAAGACGGCGAGGTGTGGTGCACACCACTAACCTGTCCACTGAATGGCTACATTGACCAGCTCTGCTGCATGATGCCGACGAAACTTTGCAGAGATTAACCCATTATTCCACGAAGGGCGTCCTATAGGTACTTAGCCTACAGAGTCCAAGAGGGCTAATGCCTGAGCCGGCTATCACCATGCAACCCTCCCCACCTCCAGATAGGCACTCGGTGACACTAGAAAACTTTTCTGTTACCTCTTGTCTTGAAGCAAACTTGTACGGTGCTTAGTCTCGTCATGCGGATCGCGTGATTTGACGTCCGTTGAGCAGCTCTCGCGTCGACGTAGCATTATCCGCAAGCCTTACGCCTGCGCTGGGAGGTCCGCCATAATAACATTTTTGAGAATGTGGCGGGTAGCTCCTCAGCAGCGAGCAACGAGCCAACATTCACCGTCGCCTTTGTATTTCTGACGTGTCGTACCCTCTTACTTCGGTGAATGAGAGATTAAATACATGGAAATCAAGGAAATTGATTCTCGTCGCGCTGTCTACAAGACAATGCCGTTGTTGCCGGGTCCCTGGGTCTCGCCATTGGCCTCAGCATTGTCATTGTCACTATCGCCGCGAGGGTTCATTTCTTTCTTCCGTCTCTTCATGACCACTTCGACAGCGGACGAGAAAGCTGACGCTGGGGCCTGTCCGGGGTTGCTGGCCTGAAGTGTATCGATTAGATCCTTCTGCACGTCGATCATTTCGCCCATTTTGCCTACAAGCTCCTGAAATCGTTGGTCCATCAGCGCTATGAACTGCATCAGCAACGCGCTCGTTGGATCGATTGCGCCTTGGGAGGTCTCCATTGCCGACGCCGGGCGCTTACTGCCGCTAGTTTGCTCAACAGACGTCGTTGGCAACACGGATGTCGAAGACATGTTGGCAAACTGAGCGGAGGCAGGCGACGTTGAATTGCCGGTTGAGCTTTCTTCCGTCTTGACATCAGTAGCTACGTAGTGCGAGGCAAACTGTGTCTGTTGCGACTGAAGCAGGGCGAGTTCCTTCGCCTGTGTCTGAATGGCCTCGTCTGCAGCAGCAACAGCAGCAGTTGAGATCACCGATGCGCTCGAGGTCTCCGCGCGAGAAACCTCCTCCACCGTCGTCGTTACTGCTGTTGCTGCTGCGGTGGCGGGGACAAGTTCATGCTTCACGATAGTACGGACGTTGTCCTCCCTCGCCACCTCGTACTGGCGCCGATGCTCCACCGAGTAGACCTCGCCATCCTTCAGGTGCTTCTTGGAGAAGTGCATCTTGAACTTCTGCGTGCGCATGGGCTTGTTGCATTCCGGGAACGTGCAGATGATGCCGTTCTTGTGCTTGTTGCCCACCATGGCGGCAGGAAGATCACACTCCCACGAGCGCGAGGAGCTTGAAGACACTTGTCTTGAAGACCGTACCCGGTTACGCCGAGGTGATTCTTCGGGCTCTGTCAGACTGGATCTCACTATGGGGAGTCCAGGGTAACCACTCAAAATAATAAAAATCAGAATCAAAATTCGGAAATTCGGGACTTTAAGTGATTACCCTGGTCTCTCTACAAGAATAATAACTCTCTATAAGACCAAGGTAAGTTGAAGTTGCCTTTTGCTTGTCCCCTTCGCGTCAACCATGGCCATTGATTGTCAAGTTAAGCATGCAAGCAAAAACGTGCATCATGCCTAGCTGAAGTAGCTCGGTGCGATGGCTACATCTTCAATTACGTCAAGCTGCGATTGCGAGAACTTGGACTTCGTCTCCAACCAGTTGTCCTGGTGCGTGCGCTTAAAGTCCAGCAGCGTTTCCTTCACTGCCTTCTCCAAAAACGATATAGTGTTTGATGACCTCTTCATGTACAGGAAGCGGCCCAGTTCTTCGAAGATCGGCGGCACGAAACGTGGCACGTCGTGCGGAAACGCAAGGATGATGGCACTTAAGCTGAGCACGCTCTCCGTCATCTTCCCTTCAAGCGCTTTCAATCGATCTTGGATCTTCATAAGTTCCTCTTCTGGCGCGCCTTCATCTTTCAGGTGCTCGTAACGACGTGTCAGCTTCGGAAACTTCAAGCGTGCTTGTCGAGCACTCTCAGTCAAGCGCACACTCATCGCCTCCACAACCGATTGCTGCTCGTTGTGGAGAAGCCCGCGCAGAGCGTATTTTGCCATGGCCTGCACCTCCCGCTGTTCATCTATCAAAAACGTACAGACAAGCGCATGCACTCGTCCCTTCAACACGCTGGAAAAGAATATCCAGTGATAAAAGGCGAAAGTCATGGTGAAGCGCAACACGGCACCGCGTGTCTTCCACATCTTCGAGGTTGACAAACGTTTGAGCAGCTCCAGCAAACACGTCACTGCACGTTCGCCAACAGAGTCATGCGGCACAAAACACATTCTTAACGACAGAGATACAGCGTCCGTGACATTCTTCGCTTGGACTGCTACTTCTGCCTTCGGGTGACTCTGTGACAGAAGAGCAACAGGGAGTAAATCATCGATCATCGCGAGTATATCCCGTCCGTCACCGTACTTTTCGCAGCATGACAACCACTGCATCGAGGTTTCCCTTGCATGCAAAAGTGTGTCCTTCGCCGACTCGCTCTCTGCCAATACATTGTCCTCGTTGCCAATACCATCATCACCCAATGCACTGGCAGTCAAAAGCTGGGTCAAAGGCATTGCTGGCAGAATGATCGGAGACAAAGATGATCCGACCGACCACGAAGGTGTCGGAAAGGCGTAAGCACCCAGCAAAAAAAGCATTTCTCCTGCGCGATCCCGAATAATCTTGTACTGATGTGCCAGAGCATGCTCTCGAATCACACTTAGCACCCGTTGACCAAACTCGGATACCAACGTATGCAGGGCCCGATCAGGCGTCAAAGCCCCCGCTGCAAGCAAATGAATCCCAGTTGCTTCCACCAGTGCCAGCCATTTTGCTTGGCGTGCGTAATCTTCGACAGTCGCTCGAGCAAATGAGTCTTCCAACTCTTGGAGCAAGTAGTTTACCAGTGTCTCTAGTCGATGAAGCTTCACAGCGCCAGACCTTGATGGTCGAGATGAAAGGTAAAGTACCTCCACCCACTGGTTCACCAATACGATACTCACGTGTGGAAGACTTATTCTTAGGAGGTTTACCACAGCAGCGACATGGTTCGTGGCATTTTCTTCGTCAGCACGCTCCAATTTCAATATAGCATGAAGTAGACCCGCAATACAGTCGGCTAACGTATTTAGCGCTGCCTGTCGATCCTCTTCTGCAGTGTCAGCACCAATCTTCTCGTTTGCCAACGTTCTCAGAATCTCCATCGCTCTGCTTCCAAAAAATGCCCCCGGGTTTTCCTGCACAAGTTTTTCAATCAGCTTCACACTGGACAAACTGACATTTGTAAACGTGTTGCTTGCTTGATTCAACAGGCGCACCGACGATAAAGGTGGGGCTTTCGGAAATGACTGTGAGCTGTTGGATATATACCGAACGACTTCGTTAACACCAAACGACCAGTCGCTTGGGGCTGAGTTAGCGTGCTGGCCATCCGCAGAAGCTGCAAATTTGTTCGAGTTCTTGTGATTATTGACAAATGCTTCCAGAAGAGCCTTGATCGTACTGTCAGAATAGATGATCTCGTCAAGCGCTACCACGTCTGCAGATCCACCTGCTTTGCGATTGTACTTCAGAAGCTTGAGAAGCTGCTGAAACACCTCCAACGCAACCTGCCGTACCGGAAGCACCTCATTACTAAGCTGTCGAATCGCGAGTTTCCACATGTCCACTGAAATTGGCATCACTTCCAGCTGCAAAAATGGATATAACATCACCAAATGCATCAGCTGGAACTTCCAATGCTCTGTAGGGGAGGGTTCCGCTGCAACTAATATATCGAGAAGAGGCAGTGCCACGCTTTGATCACGAATATATCTCCAATTCGACAAGAGCGATAGAAAGAAGGTTTGCAGCTTTACCTCGATCTTGACCTTGCTTACTTCGCTGTCAACTTGCTTTACAATTGCATAATTGCTCTTCAACAGCACCACAAGCACCCGCTTCAGCAAGGTGTCGCGCCTTTTCCATAAATTCCTGCGGGCGAGTGGCAATGACAGCATGTGCAGTACCCCGGATACGTGCTCTTCTTTCAACTGCGTCGCATCGCTAAAGCCCTCCAGTTCCTCGATCTGTTTTGGCTGGCGGAAGTATACCCATCTAGCATATAGTACCGAACACTCCTTTAATACTCCTGCTGCGTCAGATCGAACGTCTTCGTACGGATTTGTGAGAAGCCACTCCAAGTCCATCAAAAGTGTTTCGTAGCGCTTGCGTGTTTCTTCATCACTTTCTGGTTTCATAATCGCATTTGCAACTGCGAAGTGTTGCTGCACCTTCCGCTTGGCATAGAAAAACATCGCTTTCTCCACCAACTCGTTTCGAGACAATACCAGCACATGCTCGCCCTTAACCTCTGGGTGGTTAGTAGTAACACTTTTGCGATACGCGTGCGATGCAATATCCAAAGTCGTAATTCTGGAATACAGGTTCTGAGATTCTTTAATCCCGAATTCGTCAAGATGTTCGCCTCTCCAAATTAAAAGCTGATGAATAATGTCCAGCAACAGTCGCCAAATCTGATTCTCCATCGCACTTCTGCTCCCACTTTCTCGCCAAAAGACAGAAATATCGTGAACGCGGCTCATCAGGGAGCTCTTTAGAGACACAAACTTTTTGAAAAGATCCATATTGCTCTCAAGTGCCTTGAGTAGTAGTGGCTTTGCACCACCCAAGAGCCCATCTTCCGCCGTAACACTGTCATCAGTCAGAACGTTTGCAGCCCCACAAAGTCCCTGAAACACTTGATTTAAAAGACGCGTCCACGTACGAACATTTAGGTTTTTGGCTTGCCTCATGCGATCCAACTCATCGAGTGCTCCAACAACATGATCTTGCAGCAGGTTAAATCCAAACGAAAGCTCGGCTTCGTTTGGCTCGTGCCATTTCACCGAAAGTTTGTTCCACGAAATACCAATGCCCAAGTATTGGAAAGCTCCACTGTTACGAGATGTTGCATCCGCCCACTCGGCAGCAGGTAACGAGCGAAAGTCATGTGAGTACACTCCTACAAGACCCGAGAGCAAATGCCGTAATACAGAACCAGCAGCTTCGTACACGTCCTTGTCATTGTCAATGCTCAGAAAATGTGCCAGAATCAATTCCAGTTCGTGTTGGTAGCGCAGTAGAACGCGATCATCTGGGTGGCTAAACCGCACTAAGCCATTGAGGATCCGCAAATTCCACACTTTTTCGTTCGCCATCAAGCTGGCCACATCAATGCTGGTTTTCGTAACGTGAAAATTCTCCAGAACAAGCGGCATGAACTGCGCAATGGCTTCGGAAGGACTTCCTTGCATGCAATTGAAAATCAACGTCGAGATTACGTTTCCTCCAAATGCTGTAGTGTAGAACGCATTTGACACGAAAACCACAGTCTTGCGCAAACACTGTGTGTAGATTTCTGGGGACATTTGTGCATACAAAATGGCCAATAGGTTCAAAACCTGCAATACGATCGCATCTTCGCTTCCATCTCTCTTGGAAGATTTCCCGTTTCTGCTTCTGTCAGCATTGGGTGAGGCAGACCTGGCACCCGAACGCGACTGAATAAACTGAAAGCAACGATCTAGCACCGCAAATGCCCATTCCTCTAAGAACGGTCCAGTTTCCCACATTTGCTCGTCAGTTTGATTGCCTAGAGAACATATTTCAGCAAACAAACTGCTTTTCATGTCTGCGAACAAATGGTTTGACAGCTCCCCTCGCTGCTTCGTTGCCTGGAAGTTACCCTTAGCCGGATCATTCACCAGGGGCAACCACGACAGCATGTGAAAATATAGCTGAACTGTCGCTTGTGTTTTCTTCTCATCATTCGCATCAATCCCTGGTAACGTCAACTTCAGTATTGGCTCCAAGTAAGTACTGAAAAACAATCCCGTGCTTTGCGGGTGCTGTCCACACATTAAGTGATACAGAAACACCGCCATCGAAGAGATTGCAGTGACCGCCAAGTGAGAGTGACTCATGGCCATCGGGTCAAGTGCTTTGAGCATCTCCTCCATTACTGGGGCTGCACAGCGCGTGGGGTCGATACACAGAAGATTCTTCATCACATACATGCACTTGGTAGCCACTCCGCGATTCTTCGAGTAAATTCCCAGTAAGCAAATTTCCAGGATCGCGTCCACAATCTTACAGACTGAAATTACGTTCAAACCCTTCTCGTTTTTCTTCTCACGTCCAAGCCGCTTGCTCAGCGCATTACTCAGATAATAGACGCATGTTGCAAGCGAATTGCCGACATTTGCAACGTTGGATGGGTGGAAAAATGACTTCATCAAGTTCAGTATATCCAAAAGGTACTGATTCGGAGTATCATGTCTGTCATCATCCTTTGCACCACGCAGGATATACACGCACAGGCGCATCACGTGTTGGCTAAAACGCTTTGATCCATGAATTGATGTGTACGCCGATGGCCACAGTTGTTTTTTGAACGGGGAGCCCAGGTCCGAAGGCAGCTCAAGAAGATCGTGTGCCTTGGCAAATACAAACGGAAGATACTCGTCCAGCATAGACGTGCTGGGGTATTGTTTAGCCACCCGAGAGAGAATCTTCATCCAGTGGCCGTCCCATTCGCTACATCGTGAAATCAGCGACCACACTGAAAACCACTCGGGAAGTAACGCGGCAACATCTTTCTCCGTTTGTGTACCTTCAAATGATGAAAGTGAAAGAAGAAACGAGAAGAAGGCCAGTGCACGAAAGCACTCTGTCGTCTTCACATCTTTAATGGTCGCACCAAATTCTGTCCACAACTCCATCACAAACGGCACAGCAGGATCAGTCGCTCGGAAGAAGCTTCGCGCCACCTCTGCGCACTTGACTGTGGTGTTAGTAAGCTTCGCCAAGTAGCTCTGTGACGCTTGCTGGATACACCCAGGTGCGCGAAAGCACACTCGATCGATCGCGCGCTTCACCGACCTCCAGTCGATCACGAGGTCATCAGACAGAGCGGCTTCTCGGCCGCGCTGGTGTTTCTTCCTCTTCTTCAGCAACAACTGCAACGCCTTCACGGCTCGAATCTCCATGTCCACATCGGTAAAGCAACGTCCATCGCGCGTCCACAGCAACTCCACCAAGACGCGGATCAGTTGCACGTGCAGCTGCACGGGCAGCTCGTGCTTGAGCTTGAAGAACGTGTCCACGTCTCGAAAGTGACGGTTCTGGAGCACACTATCGAGTGCTCTCCCATCACGTAGACTCTGCAGGCATTCCAGCGTTTCCTGCAGGACAAACAAGAGTAGTCAGAACATCCGAGCGGGCTGGTGCCCCCCTCTTCCCTTCACGCGCCTTACCTGGATGCGGGCCAGGAAGTCCTGGCGTTCTGCCTGCACACTCTCTGGCGTGACGTACGAAGGCAGCAGTCGATAGTACGGGTGCACAACCTCCGTCACCGCTGGCAACTCAATGCTGGTCGCGGCCATGATGGCGGGCCAGATCGAGAATGGCCTGGCAGGCGAGGATCGCGAAGTCTCAATGCCATTTTCAGCCAATCGCATCGCGATTTGAGCGATCGCTTTGCCGCATGCATTCCGACGAAGACGAGCTTTTGATATTTGATACGTCGAAGTATCTATACTTCGAAGTAAAGTACAAGGTTTGTAGGCGTTGTAGACAGACGGCTACATGTAGCTGCTCTTGCCTGCAACGAGGCACAGTACTGTTACTTTTCAAGGCAGTAGTAGCAGCACATTGTGTGCGCCGTCCAACTTCAACTTCGCGATGGTATGACGGGCATTTGCATTCTGCCTGCTTGCATGCAGGCATCCCCAAAAATAGATATCTTCAAAAATGTATTCCTATTTTTCGTTTCAATATTTTATTTTGGTGACTATTCAATCTCAGAAGCGGGATTTATGTATCGCCACTCAAACTTGCGGTAGCCTATTTTGCAGGGCATCTCCCTGCCATTCAAAGTGCCGTGCTTGGAGCCGCCCATCCAGCTTTGACAGCTCAGATAAGCTAGCACACTCCATTTCCAAACAAGCACTCAAGCGAACACCCCCCTGCACGCATCACTACGCCAAGATGACTGACAACCTTCTCGCTGTTGCTCCCCCGCGTCCGACCTTCACGCCAAGGCAGATAGCGGCCTTCTACTTCAAGCCCTGTCTGAATGCCGAAGGCATGCCTACGGGCTACTACGCCTGCAAGTCGTGCGGCAAGTGCCGGAAGCATACGCCTCGGAGTGTATACACCAACCTGGTGTCCCACGTCCGATCTGGCCATCCTAACTACGAGAGCGACATGCGTGACTCTAGCGTTGCGGCTACTGGTACTCTGTTGCCATGGGTAACCCAGAAAGCGTCGAACCGCTATGCTTGGCTGCGGTGGGTTGTGATGGGCAACTTACCGCTCTCCTTTTGTGAGTCCAAGGAGACGCGTCAGTAAGTATTTGCATGCTTATTTTAGGACTTAATTCTGTGACTAATGCACTACTCTGTTGATTAGGTACAGGAAACTGAACCCTATTTCAGTGGCCACACTGACCGCGATAATGGAGGCGGTGGTGAAGGCGGCGGAGAAGGCTATCGGTGCTGAGATGTCTGATAGCTTGGGCTTATCATCGATGGTTGGTCGCATGGAACGGAGCACAACCTCGCCGCCTATGCCTGCTACGAAACGGAGGCTGGGCCGCAGTACCCGCTGTTGTCGCTGGCTCCGGTGATCGACGAGCCCGACGACCAGCTGAATGTGGAAAGCCATATCACTGCCATTGCACGGTATTTAGCCTTTTTCGGTAAGTCAATCTCTGGTTGCAAGTTCCTGGTCGGTGACAACTGCGCAGTCAACAAGCGCATAGCCAACCTGCTTGGCGTGCCGCGTGTTGGTTGTGCAAGCCACCGCCTTAACTTGGCTGTCCGTGACTACCTGGAGCCATACGACAACATTTTGGAAGAGGTGCAGCAGCTCATGCGCAAACTGCGGACGCTGAAACGGGCCGCCAAATTAAGGTCATTTGGGTATCTCCATTTTGCTATTTGGTACATAGCTAACTTCCTATTTTAGGACCAAAACCGCGCTGGTGCCCGTCCTGCGGCAGGACACGCGCTGGACCTCGACGTTCGCGATGCTCAAGCGCTTCTTCCGGTTACGCGAGCACATATCGGCAGACGACGAAGACCTAGCCGACTACCTCCCCTCTTGGGCGACCCACCGCAAGCTCGCGGCGCTTTTGGACAGCCTGCGCGACGTGGAGTCGGTCTCCAAGCGACTGCAAGCTGATGGTCTTACTCTGCTGGATGAGCGAGACCTCTGTGACTGCCTCACTGAGATTCGCCCGTCGTTTGCGAACTATCTCGGTAAGTGCATTGAGTTTGCTTTTATTTGTATGGGAATACGTATTAAACATGTTGGTGCTCGTTGTGTCTCCCTAAATGCTAGCATCGGATGCAGATATTGTGCACTCCGTCACTTTCGAGCAGGCCATGGTGAAGGTGCTTGCCGGCGAAGCGTCGCAGCTGTCGGTGGAAGAAGTGGCCATTCTTGAGCCCTTCAAGCACCGTCCGGGCAGCGTTGCAACGGTTGAGCCGCAGTCGGAGGCGACGGAGGGGTTCGCCGAGCGAATTCTCAAGCGGCGCTAAGCTCAAGCATTTCCAGTCTCCTACGAGCTGTTAAACGCGATTCTTTCGACGTCCAACATGGTGGAGAGACTTTTCAGTGTCGCGCGTGCGGTGCTATGCCATGAGCGACACCGTCTCTCCCCGATGATGCTGGAGATGCTTTTGTTTTTGAAGATGAACGACACCTTCTGGAACGTCGCTACGGTGGAGCAGTGCTGATAGAAGGTATGGATCTTGGACACCGTGAAGCTTGACGAAGCGGAGGGAAAAGATGAACGACACCTTCTGGAACGTCGCTACGGTGGAGCAGTGCTTGTAGGTAGTTCACCTGTAACTGCAGTAATTCACTGCGTCATCTTCTCTTACTGCATTATTTATTTGTTTGCCTCCAGCATCACCATAGCGCTAATCATTTTCTTCTTAATTGATCAGTAGATCTATATGGTATTTTGGCGATGCCTGCTTGCATGAGAGTGTTCGTAGTACCTACTGTAGTTACTTCTGTCGTCCTAGCTGCTCCATGCACTCACGATAGCCAAAGGACCACAACTCGACAATCTCAGTTATTTTTCGCTCTGTCGCAGGTCCCAGCGGTTCCGGCAGAAGTTGTTGCTGCAGCTCACGCCGTGAGCCTCACGGTCGCCTGTTCGAGCCATGTTCACGGTTTCGCACGCATTACCAGTCGGTGGTGTCCGACGAGGTTCCATTCAGCAACACCTCTAACACATTCAGCAACACTTATTTGCTGAAGCCTTGCATCGAGCGGCACCAAGAACGCCCGACGGCGGCATAGATTTGATAAAGTCTGATTGGATGGTCCCATTTTCACTGACTGAGTCTGGACGCAATGGCAGCAGTCGAAAAGGCTTGACGCCGAGCTATTCTATCGCCGGACTCGAGTCCAGTCACTGGAGTCACACGTGCTGCAGGCAGGATCCATGCGATGCAGCGCAATAATAACAAGCTTTGTGGTGGCCAAGACGTGCGTCGGTTCCTGGCCGCATCGAATCCACTACAGTCATAAAACGTGCAATTGAGCATGCACAAATGCACGAAGTGGATACCAAATTTGGGTGCGAGTGACGTCAATCAGCCTCTGCCTCGTCCTCTGACTCTCGCTCACTATCGAATTCACAGTGCGGAGACTCGAGATGACGACGATGGCTGCGCCGAGGTTGATGCTCCTGCTGCTGGCGTCGCTGCTGCTGTTGGCGCGCACGGCGGCCGAGGGCATGGAGTCCGTCATGGGCATCGTCAACACCAAGCGCTCCGTGAAGCTGGACCCGAGTGTGCAGCACATTCCGCTCGACCCCGCGCAGGCGCAACTGCGGCCGCCGCCCGCGCAGATCCCCGCGTCCTTCGACATCTTTGTGGGGCTCTCGGTCTTCCGTGACGGCTACCGCTGCGGCAAGACCATCTTCACGGGCTTCAAGCGCGCCAAGTACCCGGAGCGGCTCTTCTTCGGCGTCGTGGACCAGGTGAACGACGGCGACGAGAGGTGCCTCGACGAGTACTGCAAGATGGCGGAGGCCGAATGGCCCGACAAGGGACCCTGCCCCTACAAGGACCACGTACGCGTGGACATTCACTCTGCATCCGAGTCGCGTGGCCCGACGCTGGCGCGCTTCCAGCAGCAGAAGCTCATCCAGCAGGAGGAGTTCTGTCTGCAACTCGATGGCCACAGTATCTTCACGAACCTCTGGGACGAGAACTTGCTGGCCGAGTGGAAGCGCGTGGACAACGAGATGGCTGTGCTCTCCACATACTTGCACCACATCCACGACTTCGTCAAGGAGAACGGCGACAACGATCTTCGTGCTTCCTTGCCGCACTTGTGCTCGACCATGCGCGGCTCAAACGGTCTTGTGCGTACTGTAGGCGCCAGCATGATCACCGGCTCAAAGTTCCCGCAGCTGGAGGCGCTTTGGGGGGCTGGTCTTTCCTTCAACAAGTGCCATGCCGAGCGCCGTGTGCCTGTGGACTCGCACACGCTCTGGATGTTTGACGGCGAAGAGTTCTTGCGTGCGTCTCGGTTGTGGACTAACGGCTACGACATGTACTCTCCTAGCACATTGGGATCTGTGATCTACCACAATTACTCCAAGGTGCCGGCTCGCTTCGAGCACATCACGGTGGACCCGCAGGTGAAGAAGCGCGAGAGCGAAATGGCTATCAATCGGTTCAACCACCTCGTTGGCAAGCCCGTCAAGGGACTTGTCGACACGTACGAGCTGGACAAGTATGGTTTTGGGTCGGTGCGCTCTTTTGACACATATCTCAAGTTCTCAGGCGTTACCTTCCAGAAGGGAGTGAACGATACTGAATCTTGCGAGCAGCTCCACTGGGTACCGTATGAAAATGCGACGGAGGTAGAGGCTCTGATGGAAAATGGATGGAAGTTAAAGGCTCCGACGACTGGAGGCGCCGAACCTACTCCCAAGCAGCAGATCGCTCAGGAAATCGAGAAGGAGGGAGAGGAGCAGGAGGCGACAGGAACGAACGAGACCTCGCAGCCGACGAAGGAGCAGGCCGTGGTTGATGATGACCCGAATGCTGAAGTTGCACGGCATGCGGCAGATGCTCACGCTGAAAATGGTGCGGACATCGGGGAAGACGAGAAGCTAGAGGAGGCGAAGGCTCGTCTGCGACAAGAGATCGTCGACAACCGGGTGGCGAAGGGCCCATCCGCTGCCCCAGTCTGGTTCTTCCTTTTTGTTGTCGTGGCCGCCCTCTTCGTGACACTTTCTAACGACAGCGTGTCTCGCTCGATCCGGCTTACATTCTGCGCGAGTGCCCCCCACACGCACAGCAGCAACGAGTAACTTACTCACGAGGATAGAGCGCACGGACCCAATTGTTAGAAGACGTCTTCAGCTTTGATATCTTTACATTTTCCTGCGTCTGCGTGGACTGTCGCGTGAGGGGTGTACGCTAGCGGGGTGTTCGCCCCGTAGTACATGTAGTTCGAAGTGCACGGCACAAAATAGGTAGCAAAGCCAATCTTAAGGTGTTTCATTTTCATAAACTACTTCAGCTTCTCGAAAAGCGAGGAAAGAGCACGCTTTGCATTGTCGTTCAGTGTGTCGCCGTCAGTATCCTGAACACGCTGAAACACTTCGGTAGCGTCGTTGTCACGACACCAGGCCAAGTTCTCATCGTTTGAAATCACAGCACTCTCCAGTGCCAGAATTGCGTTGGTCTGCAGCGACTCCAACGCACCACTAGCGAGGTGCTGTATCAGCATTCCAAGCCCTCCAGCCTCGGCCACAAGCGACTGGCTGGCAATATTCAGATGCACGCCATGGTGTACAGCCCAGGCAGCGCTGCTGTTAACGTCTTCAGGAAACGCAGGGGACAGCAACAGCACAAGAGCCGGCAACGCGCCACTCTCCCGAAGCAAGTCCTGCGCATCGATGTCACGCCCAGAGAGGATGTTTCCCAGCGTAAAAGCCGCCGCGCTGCGGAGTTGGTCGCTGTAGTCATCTTCAAGCAGGTCTCCCAAGAGCAGAACACCGTCTTGCTCGATGATCTGGCGACGGCCTTGGGCGCTACTAGCGATGCTAGCTACACACGTACAGGCGGCGCGTTTGATGGCCTCATGCGGGCTTGCCAGCACGCTCAACGCCGCGTTCACAACGCCAGGAGACGACACGATGTCAGCAGCACTCGGCTCTAGCGCCACGTTGCCCAACGTGAGGCACGCAGCCGCCTGTAGTCGTGGATCCGTCTGCGTCAAGAACGGGGTCAAAATCTTGGGCGCGTTCAATCGCAGGAGCTCCTGCGCCAGAAGCGGATCCGTCGTCAGGCGAATGAGCGCCAGGAAGGCCGGCACCAGCAGATCGGAGGACTCGATGGTGTCGCTGTCCTCCAGGAAGCCCAGCAGCGCCTTCAACGCATCGCTGCCCACGATCTCTAGCGCATGACGTTCCCTCACAGCCTTTTCCAGCGAAGAGCTCAGCGCCAGCGAGTTGATGGCCGCCACACGGTCGTCGGTTGACGTTTCCTTGGCCTTGAGCACCTGCGAGATGCCGGCGAATGACGTCGCGAAGCTTCGGACAGTAGCGATTGGCAGGAGGGTGCGAGTCACAGCAGGGCGGGTGCGTCCTGTTGTTGCAGTGAACGACCTGGTGCTGGCGGTCGACGCCACTGGGCGCGCTCCGCAGCGACGCACTGAGGTCGCCACTCGTCTCAGCAGCACGCGAACCATGGCGTCGAGGAGGAGAACTGCGTGACGAAGTCACTAAAACGAAGCCACGAGGTCACTAAAGTGAGCACGTTGCTCGCAATTCGGCTTGGGACGCACGCGAGGAAACATGGGCAAGAATCGCCACAGCAAGGACCGGCTGTTCATCACGCAGACTGAACACAAGTACCTCTACGGCGGCAAGAAGCAGGAGATCCGTCGTGCCTACAAGCGTGCGCTCTTCTCCTCCCCTCTCTGCCGTATTCTCCGTCGCTCTGTGTGCTAAACTCCCCACCACCACTTGCCACTCTGCTGCAGGCCTACCGTTCAACTGCTGCGCCATCACTCTCTGCCCCTTCACGGTACCCGCTCTCAGCTCGGTTACTCTTTTTTGCTGCTGTAAACTCTCGCTAACTTACGATGCTAGAACCCTGTATGCACGCGTGAGGGCCATTTGTTCGACCTGGAGGCCGTTGTGCCCTACGTCAAGGAGCACCAGATTGTACGCCCTACATCCGAATCCATGGTCCAAAGGAAGGCGTAGCTGTAATTCTTACGCTAATGGTGTCTTGGTATCTATAGAACCCTGTGACGGGCAAGCCGCTGGCACTGAAGGAGCTGATCCAACTGCATTTCAGCAAGAACTCGCAAGGCGAGTACTTCTGCCCCGTAACCTACAAGGTGTTCACAGACAACACCAAAATCGCCGCTGTCGCTGCAACGGGCAATGTTTTCTGCTATGAGGCTGTTGAAGAGCTCAACATCAAGCCGAAGAACTGGACGGTGCGAAAACAGCGCTTTACTCCAGGATGCTTTGAGTGCTTACTCTGTCTTGTGTTCTTAATGCAGGACCTCATTTCTGGCGCCAAGTTCAAGCGTAAAGACATCATCATTCTCCAGGACCCACAAGATTTTTCCAATCGCGAAATTGAAAATTTTGAGCACTTACGGCGAGCTAAGGCGAGCGAAAATGTAAGTATTGCAAACATCAGCACATGACAAGCTTGATTGTATGTGTCTGCCTGCAAAATCGTAGATCTAATTGATGGCCCTGCATGGATTGATGAATCAGAACGCTTCAACAGCAACTGCAGCACGGAATATCCGCACAAATGCTGCTACGGATCGCATTCTCCAAGAGGTACCAAAGTGATTGTTATCGGTCACAGGCAACATAACCAAATGAGCGTTTAATTGGCTTGGTATTATGTGTGTGATATGTAGCTGGAGGCAAAGCGAGCAACGCAAAAAGAGCTGTCGGAAAGGATTAAGCGTGGGGCGGGAGATGTGAGCGAGAAGGACAAAATTTTGGCTTCGCTAACTCACCACAACCTATCAAAAGAAGAAGAGGCTGCGGCTAAGAAGACAGCTCAATCAGGAAAACTGCAGTACTCACAGTTTACGGTTGGTGACTGCTCAAGTTCGTTCACATCTAGTATGAGAGCTCCAGTTACTGAGAACGCAGTGGCACTTGCTTCGGAGCAAGAACTGCTTGAGCGAAGGTGGCAGACTGTGCGAAAGCTGAAGAAGAAAGGCCTCGTGCGACTTGAAACTACCGTCGGCAACCTCAACCTGGAGGTGGATTGCGACTTTGTCCCGCAAACAGCCGATAACTTTATGAGCTTGTGCCAGGCCAAATACTACGACGGTGTGCTATTTCACCGAGTCATTAAGGGTTTCATGATGCAGGGAGGTGACCCAACGGGCACAGGTCGAGGTGGAGAATCCATTTGGATGAAGCCGTTCCGTGATGAAATCGACAGCCGATTGGTAAGACCACTGTATTGTGCAATTCTTACTCTACAGTTTTACTGACTGACTTGGCGTTATGTGTGGGCGATTCAGTCCCACGACACTCGAGGAGTGTTGAGTATGGCAAACTCTGGTCCAGACACGAACAACTCGCAGTTTTTCATCACCTTCGAAGCGTGCCCACACCTCGACAAGAAACACGCGGTATTTGGTCGGGTTGTTGGGGGGATAGATGTGCTGGATGCAGTTGAGGGCGTTGAGACTGGCGCGGACGACCGTCCTATAGAGGATGTGCGCATCAAGGGCGTTCAGATATTTGCCAACCCGTTTCAAGAGTACGCGGACGCTCAAGAACAAGGTCTGGATGTCGTGCAGGTTGCAAAGGAGAAGGCCGCACGTGAGTCAAAACCTCAAGTGAAAGGCACCGTTTTAAAAGTTGGTGGCAAGTGGGTCGCTTACGATGATCTGGGCGAAGTGGATGTGGCTAGCATCCCCACAAGCGAAACTTCGAAGGACGAAAACGTGGGGAAATATTTGGCGAAGTCGGACGTATCCACGAAAAAGCGGTCGTTGGAACCAGTGATCCCAACCCCCATCGAGAGCAAGAAGAAGAGTAAGAAGCAGTTGTCCAGTGGATTTGGTAACTTCTCAGCATGGTAGTGCAGCCTAGAATGAAGCCCAAGAATAATGATTCCGCAGTTCTGAAACGGAAAGCCTATTTTGAAGGGTAATCGAAATGGATGGCTACTAACTCCCGTGCTATTGGAGCCGTTCTGCTATTGAGGAAGAGATTAGCGCGTCTTATGGACAAGTACGTCGTGGAGAAGATCATTGGCGAGGGCACGTATGGCATCGTGTACAAGGCCAAAGAAAAGGTATGCGTTCACAATGACGACGATTTTACCAAGCTCATGTTGACGACTCACGTTCACGATGGAAATCGGGGTCCAGGCAACGGGAGACTATGTAGCAATCAAGAAATTCAAGACTGCAAATGGTAGGCTTGCAGTAATGCTGTCTTTTGACATGTTTTAGCGCGTAACCATTGAGAGGTGGCACCTCTTGCAGATGAGCAACTGTCGAAGCGAGAGATACAAGCGTGCTCAATGCTCAGTCACCCGAACATTGTGTCCTATCGCAACAGCTTTCGGCATGATGGATTGCTCCATCTTGTGTTTGATTATGTGTGTGAAGGCATGGTAAAGGTGAGAACTAGCGAGTGCATGGCGCTTCTCGTCGGAGCTTTTTTTTACTGATACCCTTCATTTTGGCAGCTATTGTCCAAAAACAAAAAGGGAGTGAAGCCGCAAGAGGCAAGGAGAATCATTTACCAGTTGTGCAAGGCTTTGGAATACTGCCACTCCAACCGTATCATTCATAGAGGTAAGTTTCTGATGGTGATTTGGCAGATTGAGCCTCACTTTTTTTAACAATGCATTTCGTTAGACGTTAAGCCCGACAACATTCTCATCGATGAAAATGGGGATATCAAGCTGTGCGATTTCGGTATGCTGTTTTTCGGACAGAGGCGCTAACGTTCTCGATGAAAATAACAAGTTTCACTCGTGATGATAGGTGTTGCGAGGACTGTGCAATTTGACGGAGACCCGCTGTCGGACTACGTTTCCACTCGTTGGTATCGTCCACCCGAACAAGAACTTCGGTGAGTGTCATCATTTCCACCCGCGCTTGCCCTCCATCCTAACCCTTAGTCCAGACTCGACCGCTATTCTTTCGATGCCGATGTTTGGAGTGTGGGTTGTGTGCTGATGGAGCTGCTAACAGGTCGTCCTCTCTTCCCCGGCAATACCCAAATCGACCAAATGTAAGTGCGCTTATCGAAGTCGCTTGAGTTGGGGTCCTTACCTGACAGAGCATCCTTGGACACACAGCAACCTCATTCAGAGTTACCTTGGGCCCCTCCCAGCGGCTCTTCTTCCTAGAATTCCTCGAGGTGTTGTATCACTCCAAGCAGCATCAAAAACTTTCCAAGAGCTATTGGGTGATCGACATCTTCCGGAAGGAGCGCTTGATTTTCTCATTGATACTTTGCAGCTTGAGCCTAAACTCCGCCTGTCCTCTAAACAGTGCCTCGAGCATCCGCTTTTACGGCCATTGCGCGACGCTGAGCTCAAAGACCGTGAAAAGCGACGCCGTGTGGGTCGGGCAAGTGATGACGAAGGTATCGAGGAAGATATACCAGGTGAAGGGCAACCGTCTCCTAGCGCACACCGCATGGAATACAAAGCTGACCAAAAAACCATAGACATTGTGGGCCCAGAATCACCTTACAAAGCTGGTCCTCACACATTTGACTTCAAGCGCGATGGAGCGAAGGGGGCTGAAAGCGCTGCCTTTGCGAAGTCAAAGCAGCGTCCCCGACGCTTAAACGGTCGAGGCCCGAACGCTTACGACAATAACACTGAGTGCGACAGCGACGATATCCAGGAAATCATCGAGACTGAGGATAGCGACTTAATTTCGCGTTCTCGACAGCAACGCGTTCGTAGGAACGATAGTGACAGCATTAGCAACGACTACAAGTCGCTTCAGGAAGTACCGCCTCGATCGAAAGGCATTACGCGACGCGGACTACTGGCGGCCTCCGCAAAGGCGGAGGTGGATCCGTTAGACGGCGACAGTTGCTACGAAGACGACTTTGAAGAGTATCACCATGGATACGAATGATGTTAGGACAACCAGCGACATTATCACGAGAATTCTACTTAGATCAAGCAAAGTCTTCAAAAATGCAGACGTATTAACTGAAAACCGAAACAAACATTGAGCAGTGTTATCGACTATCCTTTACGAAATTGTACCACCTATCGTGTCTGCCATCGCTAACAATTAAGCTAGGTTGATTGGGGACTTGACCTCGACGAAGTTAGGTGACTTGGCATTTTTGTTCTTGTGGAACAGTATCTCGATGTCCTCCAGCAGAATGCCCTTCGTTTCCGGGCAGAAGAAGTAAACGAACACGAGGCAAATTAGGCATAGACCCGCGAAGAGGAAAAACACGCCGTTAATGTTGAGCGACGGGAAGAGCTTCACGACCTCGGTCATCACGGCACCCATAGCCCAGTTTGCAGCAGTCGAGAGCGACACAGCCGACGCACGAACGTTGAGCGGGAAGATTTCAGCCGGGTAGATCCAGCACACAGGGCCCCATGAGATGGCGAAATTGAAGACGAAAAAAGCCGTGCCGAGACAAATGAACCAGCCGCCGACCCTCGGGCAGCCAGCGTCATCTGTGTTGCCATTACAAATGCACGTGAACAAGATCGCAGCAAAGAGGTGCCCAACAACCATGCCCACCGCGCCAATCAGCAACATTTGACGACGACCAAACGTGTCCACCCAGCGCATGGCCGGAATGGTACTCAGGAAGTTGACACCCGAAATGAATAGGGACGAGTAGATACCAGCCTGCGTGATATCCTTGAAGATGAGAGCGCCGTAACTCATAATGGGGTTGATGCCAGTCGCTTGCTGCAGCACTTGCAGCACCATAGCGATAATCAAACGCTTGCGGAGCGACGGGTTGGTGACCAAATCCAAGACACCCTCGCCGCCTGCCTCCTCTTCTGCGATCTGGTCACCGATAGCTGCTAGCTCGTGGCCAACATTTTCGGTCATACGAAGTTTCTTCAAAACCTTCTCAGCCTCCTCCTTGCCCTTCTTCTTGTATGTCCAACGAGGGCTTTCAGGCACGAACCAGATGCCGAGAAGCACCACCAAGGGAGGAGCCATGGAGACGCCGTTGGTTGTGCGCCAGCCGCGGTTGCGGTTCTCTACGATGATGTTCACCACGTTGGCGAGGAACAGTCCGATCACACACGTCATCTGCATGAAACCGGACAGCATGCCACGGAGCTCCTTGGGAGCCATCTCTGCACCAAACAGGGGCAATGAGAAGGACGAGTTTCCGACACCGAAGCCCTGGATGATACGGGCGATGTACATGAGCGTGTGCGCCTGCGCCTTGTTGAAGCACACCCAACAGGTACCAGCACAGAACAGCACTCCGGCCGAGAAAATGGTCGCTCGACGCCCGAACTTGTCCGCAACGATGCCGCCCATGAATGCGCCGACCAGGCAGCCCAAGTTGTACGCCATATTGTACCAAACCGTGAACGTCGTCCACTCACTTGGCAGATCGGAGGTGGATTTTGTGCAGTCCGCGTACGTGAAGTTGTGCCAGCCCACGCAGTAGTCGTTCAGGAACGAGTCCATGATGAGCACGCCCGAAGTTACACCTTGATCATAGCCGAAGAAGATGCCTCCCAACGATGCGAAGACGCAGACAATGATAGCATACTTGCGCGAGCCTTCGGTCGGCGTGTCGTCGATATCGGGCGTGTTCACAATCACCCCGGCCGCCATGATTCAATTCGCTTATCACGACGCTGGAGTGCTGCTTGGGTGGTTGAAAGCAAATTGCAGAATGAAATGACTGCCGATGCAAAACTGAGCAGCGTCTTCCACAGGCCTTGTTGGCTGGGTCTTGCATGAGGGCACCAAGGTGGTGAGCCGAGGTGGCGAAGAATCACCCGGAGCAAGCTGCCTGGATGAAGCTGCGAGCCTGAACAGGATAGGAATGCACAGCGCGGCTGATGTGTGAGCGGCATGAAGTTGAAGTTGTCTGTGGTGCTTAACGTCGTCGTTAGGCACATGTATTAGTTTCCACACCGTGGTGTTTTGTTTGTTATAGCCCTCTAGGAGCGACTTGATTTATTTCTCCATGAGACCAGCCACTGCAGAGTCGCGGAGGGCAACTCGACTTCACACGCGGCAAGCTTCAAGCCCGGAAAGCTTTGCACGAAGCGCTCGTCTCGCGAGGAGCAGCACATTGCGCTCATGCAAGCTCGACCATGCTGCGTAGTCTTCGGAGCTCACAGAAGCCGCTCTTATTTGCTGGTGATTGCACGCCATGTCAATAAGTGATATTGGCCTCTCTTATTTTCTGGCGATCTATGCAGCTGTCACTCGTTAAACTGAAGGGGCCTGGCTCATGAAGTTCAGACCTGTCAGCTGAAGTTCAACCGCGACTAGCATTATGACCTCGACGGTCGAGTCGACGCGCCTCGCTGACCCGACGGTATATGGTACAGTATCGTCAAAACTTTTGTTGTTGTTGACTCAAAACTCCTCGTGCACTAAAAGCAACGCAACTCCATCCACCGTGAGGACATCCCAGTTTCTAGTTTCGCTCACGAGGCACAGTTGTTGCTCTGCGATCATTTCTCTCCGATCTGACGGAGCACCTTCGAGACCGGTTTAATGCGATGGCATGGTGACACGATGCATGCATAAGCTGTCTCTGTTACATGTATAATAGCGAACTTACGGTGATAGATAATAGTATCGCTACTTATAATCTCTAACTTTAGACATCAATTTAGGCATAGACCCTAATCTAAAATTTTGAAATTCCCTCCATTTCGAGTTTCCTGCATCAAAATGGACGTGATTCTCGCTCGCGCGGGGCTTAGCAGCGCCCAGCAGCGCGCGCTCTGCCTGGGCGCCGTGAATGATGAGGCCATACAGACGGAAGCCAAGCTGAAGGACGCCCTGACGGCTCTAAAGCGGCTGCGGGACGTTGTACGTGTAGCCCGAGACGTGCACAAATCCTCAACGCCGCTCGCTATGTTGGCGCCGCATACGGAGACGTCCGCCGCGCGAATGATCAAGTTGGGGAGGCAAATCAATCCCTTGGTCGAGAAAATCTACTCTGGCTTGCGATCTCCGAGTGTATCGCCATCATACGAGGCGTCGGGGGCGTCGACAGACGATGAGGAGGGAGAAGAAGAACGACTAGCGAGATTGGACTGGACGATCGCCCAGCAGAGATCTGCGGGCTGCTCGCCGGTTGCGGGACTTTCGAATAGACTTGATACCTCCTCCAGACCAATGTTTGCCTCACCAGGCCGAGGAAATGCTGCTTCTCCAGCTCCATGGAGGGGCCCCAGTCAGGAGAGGACGGGCGACGTATTGATAGATCCAGTGGCTTCAACAAGATTGACGTCTCACTCGAGTTCTGGCTCACACATATTTGGACCACGCATGCATGTTGGTCAGAAGCGGCGAACTTGCACCGACCCTCCTCGCTCGGTGGAGAATTCTTTCTTGAGACCGAGCGCTTCTGACCACCTTTCAGGTGTTTGTCCGATAAAGGTTGACGTATGGGACGTCGGCCCCCAAAAGAAGGAGAGCAGACGAGATCCCAAACGAATAGCGGCACACTCCAACTCAGCAAGCAAAACAAAAGAAGTTCATGTCGTGGTTGATCTCAAAAGGCGACTATTACAGATTCCGCAAGTGGAACAGGAGGGTGCCTTGTTCAAAAGTATCAATTCTGCACTTGAGATTGCACAATTGACTATGGTTACGGGAGAAGAGGTACGAGTCCAGGAGGCTGTAAACTACGCGCGAGAAGCCACGGAAGACTTATTGAAGAGGGACGTTGGTTTCACCATCGAACGGAATCGGCACGTGGAGGATGTACTGCAGGTGTTATCGGTTGTTGTGCGTGCTATCCTGGCGACTAAGGGAAAAATTGAGGCATCAGGAGTGCGTAATCTGCATGAGCTCATCAAGCAAGTGCAGAACAAGTTTGAGGACTCATCGACGCGCTTTCAGTGGTACGTGGCTGCTCAACGCAAAGATAGCGGTTTATTCTAATACCGATTGTGTGCAGGTGCAACACGAACATGCGAAAGTTTATCACGGCGCATTACAAAAAACTTGCAAGTGTGTCTGTTGAAGACCAAAACAAGCTGGTGGCAGCTCTAGATGAAGTCCGTGGGTGGAAGTGCTCGGAAGACTATAGTGTTTCTAGGTTTGAGGGCATGATGGCTGTTGTGCGGGAGTTACTCGATGGTTCCTACGAAGAGTGGCAGCCGTGCGAGGATTCACGATTGGCAGAGCTTTTGGGCCTCATGAACATCCGAATGGGTACTTTTCGAGACAGCGCAGTGCAGAGAACTCGTCAACAGGAAGTCAACGAATGGTTGAGCAAAATGTCAGGCGCGTCCTTTACGCCGACTTTGGACTTGGTGTCAGTCCCCCCACCCAAGGCAGAATATGTCTGTACTACATCAAAGGGAGGATTTCAACGGAGTGGTGACGTCGAAGACAGTCTCAAACGGATTGATCAAGCAAGTCGTACGCCTAGTCTTGGTTACTTTACTCGGACCCTGTACTCTTTCCTGACCAATGCAGTCATGACGCGAGATAACGAATTCCTCCCACTCCGTCGGCTTTGTGAATTCAATGAGCACCTGCAAGCAGTCAATAGCTTTGATTGTGAATTCGACCACTTGGAAATTCTCCGATCGAGCCAGGAATTGGAAAAGATCCTGTATTTTATGCGTGCAATCATGCATGAGCGTCCAGAATACGAGAAGTGTTCGACCAGGTGCGTCCTTGGTGATCATGCTCAAACTTCTACATTGTAGTTTTTTGGTCTGATATGTATTGCGCTTGTGTTTAGCGCTGTGGAAGCACTACTTGCTTTTTTTCCCCCGTCCAAGCGGCCAAAATTTGAGCTTCCGTCCAGCATCACGCCTTCAGAGTCTCAAACTGATCTCTCCGGAAAGTCTGTGAACGATTCCGACAAAGACTAAATAGCCCCCCCCCCCTCCTCCCTCAAGCTTCAAGCTTCAAGGAAGACGTTGAGCATGTACTGCGATGATTTCTTTGTGTAGGTACAGTGTAAGTATGAAGCTGAACAGAAGAAACAACTGTGAACATGTCTGACCGATCCCTATCGGGACGCATTTCATCGTCTTCAGACGGCAATAATCATCGGTTGATCATACTTCAAGTAAGAAGTTAAGTAGACGTTGTGTTGCTTTTTGCAACTTCACTTAACTACTGACTAACAGATGAGAAAAACAAACCGGTTGCCACGTAGAATTTAAAGCAACAATGTCCGACAGAATGAGCCCAACAATCCACACCAACGCAATACATTCAACAGGCTGTCGATAGTTGTTGTTGATACCAATTAACACAACAACTTGTGTTGGGAGCTCCTCACTTTTCATTTTGCTTCGTCAAGTCTTCGGGGTGAGGTTGAGAAAAGATCGCGTCGCTGAACGAATCCCCGATAGGTGCGTGTTCGCTGCTGGCTTGTGGGAACATGCGGCGTCAAAGCGAGAGGCTCGCACCAAGTGTAAGTTAGCTGCGTAGCAGAAATTTCCAGACTTGTGTAGCTATCTGGATGTGGGGGAGACTCCATGGTTGAATATCCGGCTCAGACAGTGTACAACCTTTAAGCTCTGTGGGCTAAGCACCTTTGGACTCCCTTGGGGAGTTAATGGTGCTATATTAGCGGAGACGCTCTTGGCTTGTCATCTTGGATAGCAACGCTCGAATGGTGTCGTATCGACGGCCTTGGGCCCACCCAGTCTGGAACACGCGCAGGCAGCACCCAAAGCGGAACAGCAGCTCGGCAATCATTTCGTCTCCGAGCGGCTCGTAGCCTTCGTAGCTCAAGCCTTCCATCGTCTCCTTGACAAACTGAAAGCGGTCCTCGAACATACCCACCGAATAGACATCGTCGCGACACCACCCACGCACCTCCTTCAGCATCGTCTCGAGGCGCTCGTGGATGACAGCCACCTCTTCTGCCGGAGTCACGTACTCAGCCGCGATATACCGGCGCGGCTTCGCCGTCTCAGGGAACGCGCGCGGTAAACGCTGAAGAAGCACTAGGGTGGACCGAAACTCTTGTCGCTCCATGCGTACCCTGTTCTTGATGATGTCGGCGACTATGACGCTCAGTACTGCCTGGATGTCGTCCATATACGACGCAACATCGTCGCCTCGGTCTTTTGCATCAGCAAGAGTACGGCATCTCTTGCAGCCTAGAGATGCTCGTTGAAGGCATAGCATCGCGTGCTGCAAGCAAAGATTGACGAACCATCTCACCCAACTGTCCTTGCGGGGCAAGTGCCAGCCTCTTCTCCAGAAGGTCCGTACCAGTGAGTTTCTTTTTGACCAGAACCGATAGCGGATCAAGAAAGCGCTCAGGAGTCTTGCGTTTGCGGGCACTTGGTATACGCGAAGGAAGCGATTGAGTGGTCGCACTTATCGCACGCGCAAAGCGGGGCACCACTCTACGAATGCCAGTAGCAGCAACGTGAACCGGCGGGGCTGGCGTCGATTTTGGGCTGGACTGTGGGGTCTGGCACGGTGTTGGAGTTGTCACTTCATGCCTCCCACTCAGTAGAGAGCCCCTAGGTAGCACACTTGCTTCCCGTTGCGATGGTGTTGGCTCTGGAGCTGGTTGGCTGTGTTCACCAATGAAGTCGACGATCCCGTGCCGCACCAATGGAGGCGTCTCGCTCTCATCTTCCGTCGCGGAAGACGACGTATCATCATCGCCCAATGATGCAGTACTAGACGTATTCACAGCATGATGCAGTTTCCTCACGAGAGGTCCAACCTCATTGCAAGAGTCCACGACTCGCGTGAGCACTTTGGAAACGTCGGGGGACGCGTCCCCCAGCGCCAGTGGAGACTTGTACGCGTCCACCATCTGCAGCGCGCGCTTCAGAG
>JAHWLE010000103.1:0-39819 GCA_024679135.1 Phytophthora foliorum
GAGATGACGTCCGAGGACATAACCGGGACCAAGGTAGAGGAGCGGACCACGCTTCCCGCTGCCCCGAATTCTGTTGACAAGACTGGTCACGCCGCGTGGTTGTCCCGGTATGGCATGGACTCTCGTAAGTTGAGTTGGCCCCTACAAGTGGCTAGTGCTCTGACTGGGGGAACCATCCCCGCGACTGCTACAGGTGTCTCCAGGAGGGGGCCGGTCAGCGACTCTTACTCAGCTCTACCCCCGGCTCCGCCTTCCATGCGCGACCTGAGACCCGGCGTTTGCGACTTCATTCCCCAGCCTACGTCCTCAGATCCATTGGACCCCGGACACGTGGCTCCGGGTCGGAAGACATCCACAACGACACAACAACCCGATCCCAGTTCGACGGGTGGCAACATTTCGACCGTCGGAACAATGGGCCTGGGTTCCCGGGCTCAAGACGACAGGTGGGCGGCAGGACAGCTGAGAAGCGCGAGGTGGGCCCCGGGACCCTCAACTACGGGAGCCCCGGAGGTCCACTCTGCTTACCGCTCGGAAGCACCTGGAGTGTCCGGAGCCCAGGCGGCCAATTATGGCTACGCCGCCTCGACCCTACCTCGGTATGATCACGGTTCTGCTTGGGGTCAGACGCCTACCGGAGGCTTCGGCCTCTCGGGGACCCGCCCTGGAGGACACGGTGCCCCGGAGATTTACCCCAGGGGACATCCGTTCCCGGGGTATGGTATGATGAATTTTCGTCCGTTTATTGCCTACGACGCCGTGGAGCCATTCGACCCGACACTTTCCTTGCAGAAGCGTCGCCTCTGGTGGGACAAGTTCCAATACACGGCATTGATGGGAGATTGAAGGGAACAAGAGCGATGTACGCGGTTATACAGTAAGCTTTCCCACAATGAAGGCACGAGGGCTCGGATCCAACAGCTCCCTGATGCAATTCGCCGGGAGAAGTTGTCGGAGAAATTTGCCAAGGAGTTCTGTCGGTCTACGGAGTCCCCGGTGGAACGCTATCTGCGGTTGAAACAAGAATCCCGGGAGACTCCAAGGACGTTCTTATGGCGTCTCAACGCCGCTGCAGTGAAATGAAACAAGAATCCCGGGAGACTCCAAGGACGTTCTTATGGCGTCTCAACGCCGCTGCAGTGAACGTTAATGTGGACTAACACTCCGCATCTGGGTGCAAGCGTCACTTGAACCAGTTCCTGAAGAATCTTCGGGACCGCTAGCTCCAGCTCAGTCTCCAGGGGCGTCTATACATCTCGGTGGATGAGATGGAAGAGACCGTGAGTCAAGTCGAAGAAATGGAGCGAGGTATGCGCCGCCGCCCCGGGAACGACCTTCAGTTTGGACGGTTCAAACCCCCGGGCTCCGGGCCTGGGGTCCCTACCCGAGGTACCCCCGGAGTCGAGGATCCCGCAGCATACTTGGCAGCAAGTCCTGGAGCAGACGAGGATGCCAGACCCCGGGACTTATAGTGGGACGATGATGATGATCAAGGTTACGGCTATCAGTGCGATTATGACGAAGATGACTACGACGAGCGGTCCCTGGACCAAGAAGATGTCTATCGTGCTGATGGCCCCCGGAATGCCGGACTCCGGGACGATCGCCCCCGGAACCAAGATGGCTACACTCGAGATCGACCCCGGGGACCAGACGGGAAGGCGAGGACGGTCCCTCGGCCGACCCCAGGGGCGCCCGAATGCTCCGTGTGTGGGCGTCCAGGGTATGCTCCAGACAAGTGCTGGGACCTCATGAAGTGCGACCGTTGTAGTGGGAAACACCCTACACACCTATGTCGCCGTCGACAGTGTGACGCCTGCTCCCAGTTCCACCTTGTGGGGAAATGTGAAGTGATCGAAGCGATCAAGCGTGGGGGCAGCCGCAGGGAGTCCCAGAGGATGTCCTCAAACATCTCCGGAAGGACTCTCCGTCGCCGTTAAACAACTAGGGTCGCTGGGTGGGGACCCAGTACGCGCCGAGCCCAGTTCCCGTAAGTGCTACTACGCTGTTGCGTATGTAGGACGTAACGAATCATAATGTATGTCGATTGTATCTTCTCCGACTCCCAAGACCGGTTCCATCTATACCACCCAGTGTGCCCAGGACGAAGATGAACTCTCTTGCCAACTCCCCCCGGGACAACGCCGGGGGTGGTGGGAAGCGAACTCCTGGGACGACAGCAAGAGCTCCGTGGCACTGGTCCGGGGATCTGTCTTCCACCACCGCACCCTGTTCATGCTGGACTCCGGGGCCTCCGTTAGTATTCTCAGCCTAGATCTTGCGCGTAGATTGAAGCTGGAGATGGAGCCCCGGGGCAAGCTATGGCTCAACGGTATCGATGGAGTGAAGACCAAGGTGTCTAACAAGTGCGAAGTGGTGATTACGCTGGGGCACCGAGTGGTCTACACCTTTGACATCTGGGTCGCGAATATCGGCCCGGGAGTCGACTGTCTCCTGGGGGTGAATTTCACGGTGGCAGCTGGAGTGCGCCTGTGTGCCAATCAAGGTGAAGTCCTGCTCCCAGACGAGGAGCGCGTTCTCCTGGTAGGCGGTCCACAGCGTGACCGCTTGGGAAAGACCATCGATGTGGTAGCCCATCACGGCATCTGGCTCGGTCCCGGAGAAACTAGTCTTGTACCGATTTCCCTCGGGGACACCGACCCCTAGACCTTGGATGTGTGGGCTGGTCGTGGAGACCACTGGATCGCGTTAATCGTTTTCAACTCTCGACGGGTTCCGGTTGGGGCCCGGGTGGTCAACATATCCCGGAAGACTATTGAGGTCTTACCCCACACCCGAGTTGCCACGCTGACGGAGACTGATCGCCTGCCCCTGAAAACCAACTTTGTGCGCCCGGGGTCGCTCCAATAGGAAGAACGTCAGTTCCTGGTCTACGAGACCTCTCGGCCTCGGGACGCCCTGAGACCTCTCGAGGCCGAAATCCGGGAACTCGAACGTCATGCTCCCCCTGCCGTAGAGCGTCGGGAATACCCCACGCCGACCGGCATACTGAGAAGGACTGATACAAACAGACACGGTGCCCGTCCCCAAGAGTCCATGCTCCATTGTCGTCGAACCAAGCGCTGATTCGCTCCGAGATGAATTGGTTGGCGGCGAGGCCAAGGATGGGGGACCGGAGACGTCAGGTGTAGGTATGGCCCCGGAGCCAGGTGCTTTGTCTCCCGGGGTCCCGGAGAGTTTATCGGACTCTGCGGTTCCATACGTAGCAGTCGCCATGGAATCGCACCCAGAACCGATCGACCCAGGACCCCGAGCAGATGTCGCTAGGGGAGCCTCCACGCCCTTGGCCTTGGCATCCCAAGAGTTGCGCCGGGTGTTCCCGGAGATACAACCGGTCCCTGAGCTCCCGCAGTTGGCCCAAGCATATTCGATGGTGGCGTTTGCGGGTGAAGCTTTAGATGCCGAACCCACAGTCTATTACCACCAAGGTTCCGACTTTGTGCTCCTGGACATGCTCAAGAATCAGTTGGCGTACCTCCCAGACCTGAGTGACCTAAAACCCGTTGCGAAGATCGAGGAGGCCGTCGTCGGTGACCCAAAGGCAACTACTGCAGCTGAAGAACAACGCCTCCGCGGAATTCTTCAACGTCATCAGGGTATCTTCTTGGGTGAAGGCAATGGCTTACCGTCGCCCGCCCGTGGTGTCGTATGTGACCTGGACGTCGGCGATGCCAAACCTGTCTCCCAGAGAGCCCGCAGGATCCCCGGGGAACTGTTGGCCAAGGTGTATGAATTACTCAAGCGGCTCCTGGAGACGGGCCTCATCGAATACTCGGAGTCGGCATGGGCGTCCCCCATTGTCATCGTGATGAAGAAGAATGGCAAGGATATTCGTCTCTGTATTGACTACCGTGTAGTCAATCGGCTAATCAAGCTGATGAACTACCCTCTGCCTCTGATTGATGAGCTCCTGAGTAATTTCGCGGCGACGATGTGGTTCATGACGCTGGACATGGCAAGCGGCTTCTGGGCCGTCCCGATGACGGCTCGGGCCAAGCTTATCTCCGCATTCATCTGTCCCCCGGGACACTTTCAGTGGAGGCGCATGCCCTTTGGTTTGAAGAATGCCCCCCTGATTTACCAGCAACTGCTTGATAACTGCCTTTGGGGCTTCGTCCGTCTTCCCCCGGAAGAGGAGAAGCTTGTCGACCCGGAAGTTTGGGGATTTCTCGGGATCGTCCCCGGAGACAATGTTGACCAAGGGTACCAGGGTACGGAGCCCCGGGGGCCAGGTGTCTCCCGGACCAGTACAGACACGGTATTCCATCAGAATCGGGTTGCCCCGGATCAGATGGGACCGGTCCTGTTCAGGAGCTCGTACATCGATGACATTATCTACGGAGCCCCGTCCTGGGACGACTTGTGCAAGACCCTGGATGCTCTGCTGTACCGCCTCCGGTATTGGAACATTTCGGTCAGTCTCCCGAAGAGTGAATTTGGTGTGAAACGGTGCAAATACCTGGGGCACGACATTAGCTCCGATGGAATCCGGACGTCCCCGCAACTTGCACAAAAAGTCCTGGACTTGCCGTTCCCGGGAACCCTCAAAGGAGTACAGTCCTTCCTGGGGAGTTTGAATTATTACGGCAAATTCATCGAGGACCTCCCGGTAATCGCAGCGGTGTTGTACGAGTTGTCAGACGAGCAGCTCCGCTCGGGGCGCGACCTCGAGAAAGCCAAGCACGCATTCGAATTGTTGAAGCAGCGGCTGGTATCTACTCTGTTGCTACAGCACCCAGACCCCAAGCGGCAGTATGCCATTATTGCGCATGCAAACAAGTGGGCAATTAGTGCCGGCCTGGGGCAGGACTACGATGGCGTAATCCGCCCCGTACGTTTGTCGGACGTGTCCTCCAGGGCGCCGACTTCAGATATCACCCAGCTGAGAAGGAGGTCTTATCTTTACTTCGGGTCCTGAATGCCTGCCATACCATGATCACGGGGAGCACGGAGAAAACGATCAAGGTCTATACCCGGTACTCGGTCCTGGGATGGCTGTTCAAGTCCAAGACTGTCGACGGAAGATGCCTCAAGTGGGCAGTCCAACTGTCTCCCTGAGGCTGTTCAAGTCCAAGACTGTCGACGGAAGATGCCTCAAGTGGGCAGTCCAACTGTCTCCCTGGGACTTAGACATCCGGCGGGTTGAGCGAGATGAAGATGGCCTCGCGGCGATCCTGGGAGCTGGGATCACACCCCGGGAGCAACTCGACGAAGTGGCTGAGGAACTCATACCATCCAAAGGCTCTGAGATCAAAGCTCCACCAATTAGCCTTGAAATGATCTCTAGCGACCACAAGGGATATCTCCTGAGCTTCGACGGGGCAGCCAAACGAGATGGTTCCAGGGGCGCCGCATGCATCCTCAGGAGACTCCCGGACTGGGACGTCGTCAAGGTCCGGGGACACTTCCTCGAGAAAGCGACAGTCAACGAAGCAGAATATGCAGGGATGATCCGTGGGATGCAACTTGCGCTCCAAGAAGGAGTACAAAAATTGGTCGTCGTCGGATACTCCAGACTAGCCATCCAGCAGCTCCAGGGGTTATTTGGTTGTACGCAACCTCACCTCCTGAAGTTACTCCAAGAAGCAGAAGAACTCTAGAAGAAATTTGTGTCTATAACGTTGGTGCACGTAAAGCGCGACTTCAATGCTGCTGCGGACTACGTTTCCGAGCGTGTCCTCCAAGATCAAGCATCACTGGAGATTCAGGACCGGGGAGACATCAAGTTGCTCCGAGGTCTAAACCGGACCCACGAGAAGCTAATGAAGGGGCCGATCCCCAGGAAGAAATCACTGGTGGAATCCGTGTTCATGACCATGGCCCGGGGCGTCAATCGGTTCTTACAAGATCCCCTCTTCGGACTATTTGAGACTAGTTGTCCCCCAGGATCTCCAAGGAGATATTCTACACCACTGCCATTCAGACGTGCAAGGAGGGCACCAGTGCATTATTCGGACCTATGAACGCCTGCACCGTGAGTTTTACTGGATTCGAATGTTCAAGTCCACCAAGAAATTCGAGAAGGAGCGCATTGATTGCGTGACAGCCAAGGGCCTTCCCCGGAACACGGGTCCGTCTCCCGGGAACATCTTGGCGACTCGGTCATTTCAGGTGGTCTCCGTGGACTTCGTTATTCCCCTTCCCAGGACGGCCCGGGGCAACGAAGCACTGCTCCTATTTCAGTGTGCCCTTCTCGGATTTTATCATGTGCAAAGCTATGGAACGCACCTCGGCCCAGGATGTGGTCGAAGCTTATGAAGAATGTGTGTTCCGACGATTTGGCGCAAGCGAGATGATCCGACACGACCAAGATCCCAGGTTCGTGGGCCGAGTCTTCAAACATTTTCGGGAGATGCTAGGGAGTCACCAACGAGCGACCCTAGCCTATCGCCCCCAGGCCAACGGCCAACAAGAACGGTCGGTGCAGACGGTAATCTGGAGCGTCCGGGTCTACGTGCAAACAGTGGAACAAAGTGACTGGGACGAGCTCGCCGAAAAGCTGATGTGGGCCTTGAATACATCTTACGACTTCACCCGCCTGGATACCCCGTTCTTCCTTGTACATGGATGGGATGCTCATGGAACTGTCCAAGCGATGATCGGTGACGTTCCCCGGGATATCCAGCTCCGAAACGCTTACGAGTGGCGCCTCAAGGCTCAACGCCAAGTGGAGTATGCGAGAGCGTGGGCCCGGGACCTCCAAGCAAAAGCGAAGACCCGGAGATCCCGGGAACATAATCGCAACTGGAAGCAACTATCGGACCGTCTAAAAGACAGCTACGACGTTGGTGACTCAGTTTGGTTGTACTTAGCCCGGGTACGACCCGGCCTGACCAAGAAGTTAGCACACCTCTGGCACGGCCCCTTCCGGATCCTGAAAAAAGGAAGTGATTTCCGATATCGTCTGCAAGTAGAAGACACAGACTACAAGTTCTACCCTTGGGTACACGTTAGTCGATTGAAGCCCCGGGTCATATACCCCTAGAGGCCGATCGACACGATGGATGTCTCCGAGGACGATGACTTTGATGCGGCCCTCCTTCGCAAAGATAGTTGGGGACCAGACCAAGGATCCGGAGAATACGAAGTGGAAACCATCCTGGACGTTCGGTGGGTCACTCGAACCCGCATCAGCAGACGCATCAAAGAGTATAAGATCAAGTGGATCGGTTATGACGACCCCGAGTGGATCCTCCAGGACCGTCTGAATTGTGGCCACTTGCTATACGAGTTCGATCAAGGAGAGCGAGCCAGAGCCCGGTTCCAGGCGATGCAGTCTGGCGATGAGCTCCCGGACGAAGAGGTCCGATATAACCCCGGGCGTGGATCCCGGAGTCATATCTAATTCTTATTCTGGGTGTCCCCCGGGAACCCAGAGTCTTGGAGATATTCAAGGTAATGGGAACAATTATATGTTTGCATAATTGCATAAGATTCAACGGGAACCTGCAGATCACCACCCCAATCCCGAAACGAACGATATCAAGTGACAAGTCCCCGGGGAGGTGATGCTAAGTACGAACTCCCCGGAGGCTAACCCCGGAGAATGGGTAAAGAGATCGAGAAGACATGTGAAAAACGCAAGACGAGAGCTAAATCAAAGTCGTGTTCAACAAATAATACAGAGCTAGAGGAGAGAATGGCAGATTGGGTAGACGGAATCCGGGCCGCTTCAAGTGGTGAGCAAAACCGTCGGGACCGCCTCGATGTCGCCGTGAATCGGGATGAGATCACGAGCAGACGGATCCGCCACACGTGTGTCCCAGACGCGAGCATTTTTCTTGTATCTGAGATTCCGAACACGGGAGACTCCAGTAGACCCGAGACGGTTCGCGCTGATCCAGGACAGACAGCTGGTCTTGTAGCGGACGCCGGGCGGACTGAGGCATCAAGATCCAAGAAACCACCTTGTTGGACCGACGCCAAAGTCCAGGCTCCCGCAGGAAGATGTAGCGCTCACGGTCTGGGGGGGCACGAATACGGTCCGTGAGCCTTTGGCGCATCCCGAGACCAGGCTTTCATGAGCTGACTCCGAGACGCGTACAACGCTCGAGTCGCAAGATCATCGCGGTTCATTTCGACCCAGTGGTTGCGCTCCCAGAACGCCCGACGCCAATTCCGCATATGATCCACATAGTCCTGTACAAGAAGCCGTAGGACCGCGGACAACGCGCTTGCGTCTCCCAGGAACCAGAACATCTTGACGCGTTCCTCGAACATGACGTCCCAGGGCATCACAGCGCCAGGGCCAGAGCCATCTACCAAAGCCTCGCAGTCCTTAATGGAAAACCGGGCCTGTACCTCCCGGACGCTACCCACGTCACGCTTGTAACCCGGGAAACCCCGAGGTTGGAGCAGGTTGGTGTCCCCAGCCCAGCAAACCCTAGCCTTGTAGACGATCCAAGAAACTGTCGTAGGTGTCGGGATTTGCACCTCGTCGGGGCCCAATGAAGGATCATCAGGCAGGTGGACTGTGCGACGTGGGGCCCTGGAGTCAACAGACGACACGTCGGAGGCATATCCGGTCTTCTTGGAGCCAGTTCCTGAAGTGTCTTGCCGAGGTCGTTTGCTGGTTGGAGACTGCGGGGACGCGGAGCCGACCGTAGAGGCAATAGAGTCCCGACACCGCTTGGTCCAAAGAACAGCGAAGGTGTTCCTCGGGGTGGAGGCACAGCTTCACCATCGGAGGCTTCTTCGTCGTGGTCTGACAGTGACGGAGTGTCTGGCCGCTGGGTCGGTATCTCCGGTCAAGGTAGACCTAAGCCCACATCCCAGTTGGTAGCCCCAGCACGAGCGACTGCGCGATCGAAGAACTTGTCCGGAACGTGACGCACCTAATCCACATTGTCCAGGATCTGAAGGCACAAGAGCCTGCGAAGAATTTCGACTAGGACATCCCGGCGCAAAAAAGTGTGGACGACCACCTCCTCGTCCAGCCCATTCATAATGACGTCCTCAGCATCTTGAAGACTGCAATCATCAGGGTTCATCCGCAAATATTCCAAGACGTCAGGCCGAACGTCGCTGAGAGCCGTCCGTGCAGGAAGTAACAACTTCAGCTCATCGCCAGTTCTCGGAGGCTCTGCGTCTGAGTCGATTGGACGATAAAAATCACTGTGTCGGTCTGGGGTTCGTATATCCGGGGCCGGAGGCAGTGCAGACCATCAGGAGAGATGCGCGGAAGTGGAAGGGAATCATCCCCCGAAGGGTCCAAGATTATCGGGTCCCTCTCATCCGGCTCATTGCTCTCAACCTTCTCGTCTCGCTCCGGACTCCCAGCACCAACATCGAATCCTTCAGGTTCCGCAGCCGCTGGTGTCGAAGACCCCTGAATCAGAGAAACAGGAGCGTGCGAGGTCGGCACTTGCGCGTCTGCCTTGGCACCCGGAGAAACGTGAGATCCCGTCGGTCCGGAACCGAGCGCCAGAGACTTGGACGCGGGAGGCGATGATGTTGGCCGCACTGGACCCAGACGTCATGATCACCTTGCGACCAGCACCTGGGACTGACAACCCCTGAGGGACCGGACTGCTTGAAACCTTGGGCGGGAGAGTCACCGTTGCAGTAGAGATTGACGGTCCCGAAGGAGCAGCCCCAGACAATCCAGTCCCAGAAGCTGCATCACCCAAAGGCGGAGGCGATGTCCCAGGAACGAGCACTGTAATCGAAGACGATGGCAGAGACCCTCTCCCTCCAGGGGCACCACCGCTCGGGGGTTCCGGAGTCGGCGTTGCAGGCACGAGACCCGGAGTCCGGGCGGCCATCACAGAGATTGGGTATGGTGCTCGACTTCTGTTGAAGAACGCTTTCATGTTCTCTCGGAATCCGTCAATTTCACCCACCAACCCAGCTGGACCTTGCGACTGCAATTGCCGCACTACCGCATCTGCCTGAAGCCAGTCCTGGGACCGCTGTGCCTCCCGATCTTGAGACTCCAAGGAAGAGCGCAAACGGGTTATTTGAGCCCGAAGCCCCTCCATTTCGTGGTCGTGAGCGGCCTTGGGGGCAACCCTCGAAGCCACTTGGTCCCGGGCCATCAGGTACCGAATTGCTTGATCCCACTCTGCTCGCAACCCAATCACCTCCTGGACGGCAGAGTCCCGCTTCAGACGGAGCTGGTCGAGCTCTTGGCTTGCCTCGTTGGAGACCTTGATCAACTCTGCCAGATACGTCTCCGAGATCGATATATTTTGCGTCACCTGGGAGTACTCATGCTCGACCAAGGCGAGCTGGTCTTGGGGGTGACCACGGTCTGACGCTCAGCGCCCAAGATCGTACGAGCCCTCTCTGTGAACGCCCGATATGCTGCCAACGTGGCGGAGTCTAAGTCCCGGAGAGAAGTCTCCCACTCGCGCTTCACGCTGTCCATCATCTCGTAAGACCGTTCCAAGGCCCGCTCCAACAGGAGGCAGTAGACGTCGCTCCCGGGAGTCACTTCATTCACTAACTTCTGGGCCCACTCAAGAGAATCCAAACGGTCCAGGGCCATACGCAGTGCGTTCACTGTGTTTAACACACGATATCCGAATCGGTCCGGCCCGCAAACGTCAATGAGCGGGCCCGCCTGAAGCTCCGCCCAACAAGCCCGAGACCCAGATACGGAAGATTCCGATGTCCCAGAGACTGCCCCCGGAACCAAAATGTCCGCGGAGGTCCGGTCCCCAGGCAATGAGAGACTCGAGAGCAAGATGGACTGGTTGAGCGTCAACTGGGGAACCCGGACAGCCACATGTGCAACTCCCTCGACGTCACGGACGTGAAGATCTCCAGGATTCCCAGCGGCAATCACTTGAACGTCTTCGACAGAAATCGGCAAGTACACGAAAGCTGGAGGAGGTTCCACCGGGGCGGCCAAGGCCTGTAAGTCAGGAGCCGCAGTATCCACCGTAGGGAACGTCACCGGGGCAGGCCGAGCCCCCATGAATTCAATAAGCTCTGGGCCCGTACGGCTCCGAGGGCCGACCTCGACGGCACTCCCGAGGATGGAAGAAGCCACGCTTTATGAGGACATGAGTAGCGCCTCCCGAAGCTTCGAATCTTCGTTCCTCAGGGCGATCGGGGCAGACCCAGCTCGACGGCCTAGCTCCACGAGAGCCTCAGCGTTTGCAAATTCCTGTGAGTATGTGTCACCCGTAGAGGCTTGCGGAACTCCACGTAACATCGAAATTCCAGCAGCTGGAAGATCGCCGCTCGGAGTCGCACTTCCTGAAGACGGATTCGCAGGGGCATCAGCTGGTGCCGCGGGCGACGAAGGCGTTGCATCTCTCGCGTGGGGTGCAGATGCGTCTGACGACATTGCAGTAGCGAACTAGGAAGGTGGTAACGCTCGGGACGATGTTGGAGAATGAGGATACGAGAACGAGAGCCACAGCGTGCGACGAGACGCTGAGTCAACTGTCTCCTGCGAGATCAGTGATTGACGGGAAAGGACTAAAACACATTTCCCCTGTGCGAGTGACGCCCCGGGGTTAGTTGAATGTCCTCCCCGGGGCCCGGAGATACTAGCGACGATGTCTCGGCCCAGGCGTCTCGGCATGGGGCGGTTGTGGCATAGTGCCCCGGGATTCCAGGGTAACTCATACCCGATGTTCCCGAAGAGGCGGGCCATCTGACCCACGGGCCGAAGCCCCGGGACTCGAACCCATGAACCTGAAGAATTCAGTCGCCTGACCAAAGAGACACATCATACGACGTGACGACCCCGGGAGACCCGACCATAGTGAAATCAAGTAGTCGGCAGATCCCAGGATAACTGCAAGCCATAAGCTCTCCCCGAGGCCAAAGACCCGGAGGAGGCCTAATTTAGTCTTACTTTTTCCACCAAGCACACAGAGCTCGATACCGACATCTATTAGCTACGGAGAAGGACGCGGCCCCGGGGACCCGCGATAGAAGAGTGAACCCCCAAGGTAATTCGATATCATATTTGCTAGGGTTTCCCAGTGATCCCCAGGCATTCCATATTTGTGGCCCCCGGAGCGCGGTCTAGCCGGCGCGGGTGTTTACATTCCATATTCCTAGGGTCTTCCCCTGGGGTCTCTCCCCGAACAAACAATAGTACTGGGCCATCGCCTCCGGAGTCTTCCTCCGAAAGAACCAGTGTATATTTTAGTTGCGTGTCTCCCAGGCCCGGGAACCTGGTAGTGTCCCCAGGGCCTTTATGTGTTTGACTACCCGTACGAGGTCCGCTAGTACCTCAGAACCACAAAACTAGCCACCCGCGTACCGTACCTGATCGGGTTTCCCAGGAGCGAACACAAGCTGTTGGTCTTGTCTCTGATTAAAACAACCGATTCGAAAGGGGGTACACAAGGTGAGGTCACTGACCGAACCCCGGGGCCTTTCTCCTTAGTAGAAAGCGGCAACCCAGGGTTCACGGCCCCGGCTAGATCCCTCGTCCGGGCGGGCTGTCTATCCACTAGGAGATTCTCCTGGTCCTATTTGCGTGCGTGTAATCCACCAGACAGGAGAAAGCTCTAAGCGCTTCGTCACAGCGATCCTGTCGCACACGGACACGGTGGTGGTGTCGCTCTCGGTCTCGGTGGCGAGACGAATCATGTGGTGGTGGCCCCCATGGGCTTACTGCGTTTGAACTGGGCAGTGAAACAGTGCACGGGCCCGGCAGCGCGGACCACGGACTTGGCGGCGGCGGCGACACGAACCACGGACCCGGTAGCGAGGCAGCTCTCGGTAGCAGCGCTGCCTACGTACACGGCAGCGGCGCTGTTCATGGGCTTGGTGATGGTGTCGCTCATGTACTTGGCGGTGACGCTGCTCCGGTACAAGTACGTGGTGAGGCTGCTCACAGATGTGGCAGCAGAGCCGTCGACGATGCCAATGGTAACTGAACAATGTAGGTCTAAAGTTTCTTACGGTAGATGTAAATAGGATGGCATGTCGACTTCCAGCTACAATGTACTTCAATCTGGCGCTCCAGGGCCAGCACATACAATAGGGCTCCGAGCAGGTGGACGTTGTCTTGGACAAAACAGAGATGTTGAAACAATCACGCGGCCACTGGCATTGCGCTAAGCCCTCACAAAACTACCAACTCTGCATGTTCTTCAAATAGAAATATGTTAGCAAAGACAATGGTGGCTTCGCAAATGGGAGGATGTCTTGACAGCGATACATCTCCAACATCTACCGGCATGAGCGGCACCTTACCAAGCCGTGGGTGGGGCTTGAGCTGTTTTTTGTATGCAGCTCTGTCCAAGTGCGACCAAATTCCTTCGAAGCTCGACGCCAATGCCCGTTCTTACATCCGTCGAAAGCGCAACTTGGGCGAGAATGTTATCCACGCCAGCTTCGGCGTCGAGGAAAACGCCCCCTTCTTCAAATGGCTCAACGGCTTCAAGTATCTTCGAGACGCCCACGGTAACACTTCACCAGGATTAGCATAGGTACAGCCAGCTTGCTGGCGAACATCGTTCGCGCTAATACCTTCAAAAACTGGAAGCTACAACTTCTGCCGCTTGCCCTGGGTTGAGTCTAGGTCTATACTGACAGGGGTCGCCAGCGCCCTCACGGCTCACTCCAACAAAACACCGTCGACACTACCGACCGCGAATAAGTCTATCACAAACAAATCCACGGTTAGCCACGTACTTATACTTGCGACCCCCACGTCGTAAGCCGCACGTGTTGCGCTTGGAGCACTTGTTACAACCGTGCATCCTCCACGCCTTCCATGCGCACCACGCCCGGCGACGACTGCCTGTCCGGAAGCACCATCGAAGCTCTCCCCGACGTCGCCAACAGCTTCATCGTCACCAACACCTCCTCCTACATACCAGCAAGCATAACATCAGCCATATTACTAGCACTGACATCCCCACATCGCAGGCCGCACCTGCTGTGCCGATGGCGACTCCTGGACGTTCTCCGCGGCCGCTGTGCGCACCTCGCCCACACTAAGACTTTGGACGTGCGACCGAGGCGGTGGGGGTAAACGGGTTGGCGTTACTAGACGCTGGAAAATGCGGGGTGGAGGCGGCGGTATCCCTGGCGCGCTTATATGCCGCCTCGAAGTCACTCCACTTAAAAAGCATGGTGGGAAGCCGCTAATCGACTTCCCGTACGTCCTCTTGAGGCTGGTCAGCCGAAGACAGAGCGCTCGTGCAGCGCGCTCGGTCTTCATCCGACGGGGCACATAGTCCCAGGTGATGCACAGGACCTCCCTCTCGAACTGAAAGGCGATGTGAACCAGCAGCTTGTCTTCCGAGTCAGTGAAACTTGTGCGCATATCTGCTGATATTTGTATAGCGAAACGGAAACCACGATGGAGTGCATGTGTCTTAGCTTTTGTATGGTAACGCGACTGATTATACGGCGGTCCTGTATGTCTCATCGTTTATGCCACCCTTGGTCGATGACGTGGCCGTGTGCCTGCGGCCGATTACGGCCGTTGATGCAATAAAATACTGCTCGAAGAGCAGAGATCTAAAATTACTCCCACCCCCTTTCCATTTTCTGCTCGGATTGGTTGGGGCATAGCCCCCCTATAATCAAATGCATTCACTCCTTTTTACCACTTCTTTTACCCTTTTACACCATTAGCTGATAAAAACTGAGAACGGGTTAGGGGAAACGATCTAATATTGGACACACTGGGGCGATTTCAAACTTTTTTTTACCTCTTTATACAGACATCAAGATTCGACGGTTCGACCCTTCAGACAGTGTCATGTAAAAGTCACCTTTCGCGAAGAATCTAACCGCCATTAAAGTGACGTCAACTTTTTATAGAACCCTGGAGTGGCACTCTTGTATGAGACGAGGGAGGATTGCCGTAAACATGACTTTTTAGGTACGAATTAAAATAGCCTGATTCCGTCGGTATCTGATTCCGTAAAAAGTCGCGACTCTGTGATAGGATTCTTACTAGTCCGATTTGTTAAAGTGTGACACACATTAGGGCCGGCTAGTCCGATTTGTTAAAGGAGTGACGCACATTAAGGCTAGGCCGCTGCGCTCCGGACGTGGTATGCCGTAAAAAGCTCCCCCTCTGTATGCACTGAAAATAGTATCTGATTTAAGTTAAACGACCTAAGCGCTCGCTCAACACCTACTGGGGCAACTTGACGGATTACGATCCGTCCTGCGCGTCTTTGAGTAGGCGGTGATGAATACGATCGGCAGCGCTAGGACAATCGATAGGTTGCCGTGTCCGTTCCGTGGTGCTAGCATCGGTCATACAAAACACGAAAAGTAGCTAATTCGCAGAGCAACGATCGAGGAAGGAGGAGATTCGACGCCCAGACTGTTGCCTCACGTGCAGATGCGCAAGCGACTATATATCTTGTTGACGTTGAAGTGGCGTTGGTGTTGAAGTACTTCCTGCAATCCATTTACGTGTTCAGCTAGGATTGGTCATTCGTAAAACCTGGTGCTGGCCAGGATAGTAGTAGCAAAGGTTTATGACAACAACTTCAACGTGGATTGGTCATTGCTAAAACCTGGTGCTGGCTAGGATAGTAGTAGCGAAGATTTATGACAGCAACTTCAACGTGGATGGATGGCATGATGAGCTCGATTATCTTATTTTACTGTAAATGTATCGCAGTAATTCAAGCTCTTTTTGGCCCAACATCTACTCAATAATTGGTATGCTTTGAGTCGGACCGGTCGCCGTCGCATTACAAGAATCCACTCGATAAGCGCCTTTCGTGCTGTTGCCATTGCTGGCCTGGATGTATCTTCAGCAAGTAGAAGACTGGGCATTTCAATAAGAAGTAGCAACCCGACCAGTATTTCCTGAACAGCTTTTTTGATACTCGACAGTGAACCGTCGCGAGGTCACCCGAGTTGTACCAATTACGCGTTGAAGCAGATGGGTAAATTCTTTTAAAAGTACTAAAGAGTTCATATTGTACAAGGTTAGGATTGTTAATACTCGGTGAAACACACGACTGCGTGCTGGCACTGCGTTCGCCGTTTTCTTCTCCGCTCACTTTCCATTTTGCTCTCTCGGAGCCAAGTTGCAACCTCGCCTGACCCAAGTGCTGCTGCTACACCATGGATCTACTCGATGCCATTCGCAAAGACGTGCTGAAACAAAAAGGAGAAGAAGCCCTGAATTACTTCTCGACCGTCGAGAATTTCCGCGAGTTCATTGCTGCGGCAAATCCCACCCCAGATGTGAGCGTCACTGTCAAGATGACTTGCTGGACGTCGGAGCGGATCAGTGGTGACCACGGAACTCGCGTGACACTTATCGACGCTAACCAGCACGCGTTCTTCGAGCCACCGTGGAGTCCTTGAGCAAGCTCACTTCGGTGAAACGAAAGCCGTACATCTCCCAAATCACCGTTTGGGACGCTAAGGCGAATAAGGCGAACAGAGGTGCCACCGGGAAGCCGTACATGCTGTTTCGTCCAGGCGCGATTTACGTGTTTCGACAAGTGGACGGCGTCGCGTTCTACGCGGATATTCCGAAGGTGACTGTTCAATTTGAGCGCGGCAACGATGGAAAGATTGTCGAAGTGGCTGTACCGGTGGGAACACGCTACTGATACCGAAATTCTGGTATTTATTTCTGTTTCTCGGTATCTGAATCTGTAACTCTAACACACGTCGCAGGTGCATCGGTTTCTTATTTATCTTACAGTTTCCTTTCCCTGTGATATTTGTGTTTTTGTATCCCCCCTTCGAACGGGTGTCACTCGTCGATCCGCCCCCAGCCGTTGATTTGAAGGAGTGAAGGTCATACCGGCTGCACGCGCAGCGAATGGTAAATTCCCCCCTCCCTCTTGCCCACCAAGACCGACAGCTCCTTACTCCCTGTTGCCCCCTTTGTGTGACCAGGATTCCGGTTCGAGTGATGAGTGCAACCAACTCCTTCGTGACATTTTCGCCGACTACAAACAGACTCGCGACCGTGAGCTGGAGGATAGTGAAACGGAAGAAGACAGGGAACATGCTCTCTCGCTAGCAAGAAGTCGCTTAATGCTGAACAAGCACTTCCGCGAGAACGTCAAACGAAGCAAAGAAGAGCGGCTGGACGCGTAAGGAAAGAAAATTGCGGATAATAGATGGAAGCTTGATGAAGACTTACGACAATTATTTGGAGATAAGTCGGTTGGCAAAGACTTCACGAGTGTGCAAGCTGGTGGAGAGATGGCCAAGGGGGAGGAGAACGACATCGTCACGCCGGCGATTGGAGGTGTTTCATCTTCGACGAAGCGCTCGGTGGAAAATTCTGGTGCTTCAGTCGCTATGACATCGAGCCAGCTTGCTCGTACAGACAGCCCCATGGACGCGTCTGTCGGTGGGAAGCGATCGGTCGGTTCGGCTGGTGGTATTAGTGGCTCCGCAGTCCATCACAAAATGAAGAGAGCCAAGACGCTCCTACAGAATGTGATACCGAAATCGGTACGCGAACTGCAACCGAAGGGCAAGGGTGCGTCTGCTGCATCTGAGGTCGAGTGTGGTGGATCGCAGAAGGACGATGCGTGGGATGTCGAGGGCGCATATGATGGAGCTTTCGGCTACGACGCTGCTGATCTGGATGACAGCCACGATGAATATTACGTACCAGAGACTGAAGACAGTCGTAGCTCCAAGTCGAAGGTGACAAAAAATACTCGAGGAGCTCGCCGCCGTGTAAAGTTCGACGCTCCAAGCGATGGTGAAACCCCCGTCGGAAAAAAGACGAAACGTGATGGCAGGTCACCGCCCGTCTTGGATATGCGTGTTCCCCAACCAAAAACTGGTCAAGGGCAGTCCGACGCCACTAATGAAGTACATGTTCGAGCACTCGATGACGCACCGAAAATGCTACAGAATACGATACCGGATGACGAGGCAGTTGACAGCCTAATGGGAATGAATACGATCGTACCGGACAGTGATGGAGTTTTTTTGAAGGATTTTCGGAGCGTTGGAATTCGTGGGAGTACTTTCATGAACAGTTCGATATCTTTACGGCGACCACGTATCAGCCATGTCCAGTTCGGTCGACAACTTCAGTAGACAAGCGCAACAAACAGATATTACGCAGCAAAATGACCAAGGAGATTCCGCGACAAGCACCCCTCGAGGAAAGTGAGACTGAAGAAAAACCAGCTGCGCGCAATGCTGATGAGTCTGATAACGAACACGAAGCAGTACCGACTGAAGACCCACCGGTTGAAGATGATAAGAGGGGGGCATCTGGTGATGATTTGGATCCCCGACTTATTCCTACAGCTTGGAAGGCGTACAGCAAGACACTCAAATGCACGCACGGAATCAAGCTGCCTAAACGAGGAGATGGCCATCGCAATCACCGCTTCGTGAGGTATACAAACTGTACTGCGCAGGTGAACGCTACGTTGGTGAAGAACAAACGTGGAGAATACTGCATATTTCTCAAACCAAAGGGAAGCCACAACCATGCGTTGTCGCGGGAGCTGTGGGAATACTATGCCGAGAACTGTCGTATTCGGGATGCTTCCTTGTTGCAGACGGTGGGCGACATGCGACAGAGTGGGTCCAGTGCAAAAGGAATTCTGGCGTATCTGCGCAAACGGACAGGTACGAAATGAGCAGAGGTTGATTTTTGTACATTTCACTGATGTGATTTTGTTAAAAACCATTTTGTGCAACAACAGGGAAGAAATCAAGCCTTCGAGAGTTTCACAACATGCTCCAGTCCATACAAAGCGATCGGCGCGGGGCCACATCGGAGGCTACTCGCTCTGAGGATGTCCTCCGTGAGTTTGTAGAGCAAGAACATGGCAACGCTGCAAGTATATTTGTCGATGAAGGATATCAAGTCGCACACGTTGTTATGTTTCAGTCGGCGCGAATGAGACGTCTCTTTCAAGCCTTCCCGGAGGTTGTGATGGTTGATACAACCCACGGAACAAACGCCAACCAGTACAAGCTGTTCAGCTTAGCGGTGACGGACTTCTTCGGCAAGGTAAATCGTTTTACAGAATGTGCAACCGAAACAGTACAGAAGTCTTACCGATTGATAATTGTGCGATGCTACAGGGCCAGTATGTACAACATGCACTTGTCAAAGCGGAGACGAAGGCGAACTTACGTCTAGCTATTGAGTGCTTTCAAAGAAACAACCCATCTTGGAGCAAAATCAAGGTGTTTGTGACCGATAAGGCTTTCCACGAGAAGGCTGTTCTAGCGGAACGATTTTCAGACTCTCGTCAACTGCTCTGCACGTTTCACGTCGTGACTTGGCTGGAGAAACAAGCGGGCCGACTGTCGTTCGGATCCTCACAGCACAAGGACAAGTTGAAGGCTACGTTGTCGTCACTCGTAACGACGACTAGTACGACACAATACGAGCAAGGTAAAGCGTACTTGCTGCAATTGCTAGACGGCAATCCAAACCACGACTTGTATAGGACGTTTATGGACAATTGGGATGGATGCAGAGCCGAATGGGTTCTTTACAAGCGTGGAAATGTGCCGCACCTGGGCAACCACACGAACAACAAGCTAGAATCGAAGTGGGGGGAAATCAAGCAAGTGGTTAGTAAGGATGAATCAATCGATGAGCTCGTCACGATGCTAATTCTACTCCAGGAGGTGGCCGAAAATGATTACTTGCGGGAATATCACAGGGTTGGATCATGTCCGCAACTTGATGAAAATCCCGAATTAGCTGCGCTTGAAATGACATTGAGCCCATTTGCATATGACCTAGTGGCAGCTGAATTCTACTACGCTTCTGGTGGCCGCGCTGACTACGCAGTACAAACAACCAGCGGTATGTTCAGATTGGAAAGTCGCCGAACAGGAACCGAACACAGTGTCAACAACAAGGTGAGACTCATAATTCTGTATTAAGTTGTGTTCAGATTCTGTATGAAATGTCATGTAACGCAAATGTTGCTATTGTTGTAGATGTACTCGTGTGATTGCTTCTTCAGACAGACTTATCTTCTTCCGTGTGGCCACATTATGTTCATTAGTCTGCAAAACCTGTGCGAAACGGTCCTTCCGCCGTACAACAGTATCGCTCGGCGATGGATGCGAGGATGTGCGGTCAACGACATTGGTGTAGGCGACGTCGGAGGTGGTGATGTAACTCTTCAGTCGATTCAAAGAGTGCCCCAGAAGAAAGCTTTGAATGGAGACGACAAATACATGAAGGCAAAAGAACGAATGGAGAAGATTGTGTCTGTCTTGACGGTGCAAAGCACGCCAACGTTCAAAACAGCCTTGACATTTCTAGACGGGTTCGCCGGAACATTACACGAGGGCAGACTTACAGAATTTGCTGCTGGATTCTCGCCACACGAGTTGGCTATTGTCAAAATGGAATCGGTGACATCATCTACCACAAGCGAAACCAAGCTAGAGACGCTATCTCAGACGTTGCAGCCAGCACATACGCAGATCGTTGTAGCCACGGAGAGCCAATCGCGCGTACCACCTAGGAAAAATCAGCAAGAATCGGGCTCCAACTTCACGTTCACGCCACCTCCAAAGTCACCAGGACTATCCCGCAAACAAAAACGACAGGCTGAGCGCGCTATCAAGATCCGCGACGCACGGGCAGAAGTCAAGCAGCATGCAGAAGAGGTGAAACCCGTTACTTTCGAAGATATTCAGACGTTGTTAGCGGACCAGTTCTCATGGTCAACTGTTAGGTCGTCGATGGAGGAACTGAAGCTGAAAGTATGCGACGTGGAAGGCGATGTGGAGGTTCGACTGCAACAGCCCGGAGAACACCTGCCTGTTATCACCAGCATGCTCAACGTAGAGAAGATTGAAGAAGCAAAAGCATGCATACGGTTTGACGATGAAGAAACAGGGACGTATGTGGCATTTTGGGAAGCGTTTGGCTGCATCGCGCACGACCAGCTCCTTGTTATGGAGCGCATCATTACGGTCAAGCAGATCTTGCGTGGCGTTGGCTTTACGCTGGACTGGATTGAAGGCGTGGCGTGGAGAGAAGCCGATTTTCAAGCAGTACAAGATCCATTTGGGGATGAACACATGATGTCCAAGGTAAGTTGTTGCTGCTACGTATTTGGATACCGAAACACTTACCGAAATAGCAACCGAAACGTGCTACCGGAAATGGTACTGGACTCTCACAGAAAATGATACCGAAAACCTCTCTTTTCTGTTTTTGCAATACAGGTCGAACGCAAGGGGGCAGTAATGAGCATGCCGTTGGGGACGAAATACCTGCACGCAGAGGCAACGTCTGGGGCCAGTCTGCTTGTGTACCCAGAAGATATGTGGCTGAATCTAACATGCATGATCAGTGGGATGTTTTATCTACAATGTACCTATCCAGGCGTTGATGTCGTGAACCCGTCGTTTTATCATTGCAAGAACCCAGCTGACCAGATCAAGTTGGCGTCCGCATTCCGACCATTTGGTCCGTCGAACAGGCGCATTATTGGAGTGCTCAATGTGACTAATGCCGTGTTCTACACGGGGAAGCTCTGGATTTTTGTTATCGAATAGTCAAAATTGGTCCTGCTACTTGAAGCTTTGTCATAATGATGAGGCATTTTCCCGACAGACCCCAACGACAGCGAGCGACAGAGGAAGGACCATATCAGTAGGTTGCGTTAGTGCCGCATGCTCCACTGTATAGCAGCAAAGCGTCATTTGTTGCGACCTTACAGTGTAAGGCTTACCAACAGTGAGCTGCTTAATTTGTCGAAGGAAGGCTTCTGCCCGGCAGCTTCTCTCACTGCATGGTGGTAAGGTTCCCTGTCGTATAACCCACGAGGATACTACCTTCGTTTGGCCCACTACCCACGAGGATGCTATCTTCGTTTGACCCACTGTCTTCGTGCAACATTTCTGGGTTATTGGGCTTTGATGTCTTCCCTAGTCGCTACAGTCAACATTCACTGGATTTTACTAAGTGTCATTAAGATATCCATTATTAAAACACGATTACTCTTTAGTTTGTATTACATATATGGTATGATTATGTTATCTCACGGTGAATATGACCATAATGAGTACTCCGGATAGTTTTTACATGTAATATAACAGGTATTATCTTTATCACAGGTTTTTCAAAGGGACGCTATATCCAAGTTTATTTTAGGTAACGTACCTGTATCAAAAGAAAATGTTATTTTGGGTAAAATGCTATCCCCTCAAGACTCTGGATCTAAAATCCAGAGAACAGGGGCACACTGGATTGCTTATTTTATTAACCGAGACACTCACGTATGTCACACATTTGACCCACAACAAGGGATCGTCAATAAGATGGTCAATGCCATTCGACAAATCGTCGAGCCTCTGCTGCAGACGGAAGGCGATATGACGTACAAGGCTGTGGAGTGGTGCAAACAACGAGATGGGAGTTCATGTGGAGTTCTAAGCATTGTCGTGCTGGAACACATGGCTTGACGAGCATTACGACCTCATCCCCTATCTACGACTACGATATCTGAACAAGAGCATTAATCTCTTAGTCCACGGTAGTGAAGACCGAAGTGTGCGTCTATACATCATCCATAACACATCGATTTCCCACTCGACATGAACAATTGGGCATTCTCAGCATGGAAACAAGCCCTCCACATGATAACTGTCCTCTATCAGTCCCTTCAAAATATCGTATCTTTAGAAGAATTGAATATATTAAAACATAGAGAGAGAGAATAGAAGCGTAAGTTATGTGAGCAATCCGTAAGGAAAAAAACATGAATAAACATATGTTTGAGGTAGTCTACACTACATTTCCGAATAGAAGGCGGTAAAAGTCTTCACTTTTTTCGGTATCAGTAACACGTGCCGTACCGGTGACCAAGCGCAAAGCGGCTCGCGCGGCAGCTAAGAAGAAGGCTAAGGCCAAGACGCAAGACTCATCGACGGGTGTGAGTACAGACCCAGACGACGACGATGGAGATATTGCCATGGACACCGATAGCAAGGAATCCGAGGATGTTTTCGGAGTGCGCACGCGTTGCAATATTTCAGTAATCTCAACGGTGAGTACTCCCAAAGAGCATGCATGTTTATCCACTGTGCTAGGTTTCCAAGGTGGCGGTTGAAGTGCTATGGTTGGTATACTGTGTTGCGTTCCCGTAATGTGGCGATAACGGGTGAAGTAGCGAAAAGATTGCATATGTAGGCAGACAAAATTGAATGAATTTGGCTCTTTGGTGTTGACGTTAGGTCTGTTTTGAAATATTCGTTGCGATATTTGTTATGAGGTATCCTTAGCTTCAGTACACTCGATAGTTATCTTGTGCGAGCCAAAACACAGCTCAATTCTTTGTGATTTTCTGCTTAGAAGGTTGCATTCAATTTCATGGTATCCTGTAGTGCGCTGATGCTCACGCAGCTGCATCAACGCGGAAGTGCATCTTTCCGAAGATCTAGAACTAACAGCACACTGCTAAACTTGAACTTCGTAAAATCGATGCTGGACGTAGTAATGGAGCCCCAATCTGATGAAGGGAAATATTGAACGTGCAGGTTACTTTTCCTTTGGCTACGGTGAGCTGAGATCGCCCTAAATATGCCTAAGAAGAAACAACTGAAGCTCGAGTCGTTTTTAGTTCGTGGCGAAGATGCCGCTCATTGTTTGGAATGGAGACAAATAGACGCAAGTTTTTGCTCAAATTGTTCGTGATTTTCATTGCTGGTATTAATCCTAACAGGCCAGTTGTAGCGACGAGAGGGTCGTTCTGTTTAATAAGCGTTTGCATATATTTGTAGATCGAGACATCACCTACAAGAAGTATATATATATATATATGTTGTGTTGCACCCGTAACAATGAATCTGCTAATACATATGTGGATGTCCTTCTCATAGAATGAAATTCCAGAGTGTCGATGCGAACCGCGCGCGGGTTACAATGAGACGTGCGGGTTAAGCTGTGAAAACCGCGCCGTAGGTGTATGAGCGTTAATTTGTTTTGGTGTGACTCACGGCTAACGCGTTCTTAACAGACTCAGACGGAATGCATTAAAGGGCATTGCTTTACAGGAATAAAATGCGGGAACCAGCGCATGCAAGACGGCGAACAAGTTTCGCTGGTACTGCAAAATGTCGAGGGGAGAGGAGAATCTCTCTTTGCTGACGAAGCGATCGCTAGGGACCAGCTCGATGCTCAGTATGTTGGTGAAGTCGTTAGCCGCGCAGAGTACTTGCCTCGAGAAAGGAAGGTACGTATTTCAGAGTTTTGCTCTGATTTGATGGTGTTTCTCTACGATAATGAAAAACTTGTGCTTGACAGGAAGTGTGTCTATCAAACCGGATGTATGGCATGGCTGTTTCAGCCACTGAAGTGATCGATGCGCGTTACGTTGGTGGAATCGCGTGTTTTGCAAACGATTCATGCAATCCTAACTGCAATGTTGAGCGGTGGGAAGCAGCAGGAGAAACTTGCTGTGGACTGTTCGCGGATCGATCAATACGTCCAGGTGACGAGATCACTTTCAGATACAATGATGATCGAGAGACACAAGGGACAATGCTGCGTATGAGCTATCCTGTCAACATGACACGCAGCTGCATACTGAATCGATTTGTATGTATTTTGTAGAGGCAGCAATGCTTGTGTAAGGCACGAAACTGCAAGGGATTTATATAGACAGAAGAGCGCTTAGTCTTTATGAATATGAAATGACACCTGAAACATTAGTACATCCGGCTTGCAGGTACGCACGAAAGAGATGCCAAAATAGTATGACATCTCCGTCACTTTCAATTTTCGTGAGTTTTTTTTTATTCTACGATATGTTTCAGCTATAATAATATTGAACCGAAGAATGACGTTGCGTGTGTAAGATACGTGGTCATCCTATGACAGCCTTCCAGCAGCTTCAACTTGAAGTGAGAGTGGCATTGATAGCTCGATGCTCCTCAAACTCGCCAGACTTATTTTTCCACACTGACTCACCTTCACATCATTCATTTTGGATTTCGAAGCCGCTCCCACATCCTCATGGGAAATACTAAGAAAAAGACTCGGCGTGCATAGGCGGCAGGGAGAATGCTAAAGGCACTTGCCACGGAAGGAACCATCCAATGTGGCCGACGTGTCGAGAAGAAGATCGTATCGATTGAAGAAACAGAAAGTGAACGCACAAGAGCAAGACGTGAACGCCACCCAGAAACCAAAAAGCGAAACGCAGCTGCGAAATGCCTTCCCCCGTCTTCCAAACGCAGAAAGACCGGACCTCGAGTAGGCTGGAGTGAAGACGAAAATCTTGAGGCTGATAAAAAAGGTAAGGAGCAGCTCATACTTGATGCCTCGATAACATACGATTTTACTAACTACCGTTTTGTTTACAGCGTTTTTCGCCACCATCGACGAACCACTGTGTCGAATGTGTGCGAGCTGTGGGGAGATCGCAAATGCTGCTCAGGCTGTACTCAGACTATACGATCCTAAAGCCGATTTTTTTTCTCCTCTTCGAAACGATCTCGGAGTGGTCGAGATCATTGATGAAGGTCTCGTGCATACGTCCGCTGAGGCTAATGCGTCCGTTTGGCTTTGTGGCAGATGTTACAAGGCGCTTCGCGCAAGAAAGACTCCAAAGTTCTCTCGATGCAGCGGGTTTTGCATTGCAGCCGCTCCAGAAGAACTCGCTGATCTCAATCGAATAGAAGCCAGGCTAATTGGTCTCGGCATTTGCTTTACGACCTGTGTAAACCGCTTTCGCGACGGTCAAGAGTTCACTAAAGGTAATGCAATTAATTACTAGAATGAACCAACAAGGGTTGTTCGAGAACTTCCTCGGCCTCTAAAAGAATGCGGTATAGTTTTTCTGACATCTAGATCTGATATTGCAACAAAGTATTTGAGAGTACGACCAGACCTGATTAAACGCGCACTATGTTGGTTGATTACAAACAATCCTCTCTACGAAGACATCAGAATCTCTGAGCAAAATCTCCAGGAGCTGGAATCTATTGATGTTGATCGTGATGTACCTATAATCCCAGTCACAGACGATGAAGTGCAAGAATTACAGGGACAGCACCGCCAGTTGAATGTGTTGGAAAGCCCTGATTTACAAACAACATGAGCAACTACTCACTCGACTGCGTGTTTGAGTGCACAACGATGCATATTCCAACACGACAACGGTGACGACAGCCAAACGTCATTTCGGGATCGACTTGCAGCCGATACAGTCGAAACTCAAAGCACTGATGGACAATACAGGGAGTTTGAAGCGGAGCTTCCGCTGCCAACCGATGCGAGTCCTAGAATCGTCACTACAGAATTACAAAGGCGCCTGTGCACTTCTTGCAAACCAAACAATGCCCAAGTATGTTACTGTTGTGAAAACAACAATGTTCAATTGTGTTCACCATGTGGAGGCAATTCCTGCACGCCTTGCTATACTCTCTTTTGAGCAAGGCAAGATGTGTGTGAGTCTTTACAAGGCGATATTAGCGAGGATGACGCACTGAGTAACATGACGGAGTCGTTTGAGCTGGAAGGAAATCAAACTGGCAAATAAAGCGAATTGGAGCGGATAATGAGTGCGGTCGGTATGGAACCAAATGTAGAGCGTCCGATTGGGGAGTTGCATTGCAGTGGCGATCCAATCAATGAATACCACACAGATCACCTGATGCAAAATTGTTTTTCTAATCTATTTCCTAATGGACATGGCGGATATAATCCGTTGGGTGACAGTGAGAACCGAATTCATGAATACAGCTTGACGGAATATTGTGCTCACTTAATGAAATGGCACGACAGAAGATTTGTCATTCATGGTAATTTCAAATTCGTTTGCATGAATCTCATACAGAGACGGCAGATCGATGGGTTGGTGCACAGAGTTAGCATTACGGAAACCCTAAGCGCGGCTATTATGACAGCTGGAGGGAACTCAGAACATGACCGTACTACTACTTCACGTGAGAGTTCTGATAATGAAAAGAAGGAAATTAACGCCGCAATGAAAGTATTAGAGTCATTGAAACCATTCTTTCGAGTGGTGCGAGGATGTGGGCTGTATTGGCCGAATGCACGGGATGATCTCATGTCAACGATAGGAAATAGGGCCCTTCCGACGAGGTGGCCGACGCTTTTCTTAACCCTCAGTGCTGCAGATACAATCTGGCCAGATTTCGCTCGGGCATGCAATCCTGCCTTTACACTAGATGAATGCAGGCGTTTATCCAATATGGAAAGAAGAAAATATCTGAACGAAAACCTTGATATTAGTGCCAGACATTTCCGTCGGCGTTTTAAAGCATTCTTTGACACTATTTTGTGTGTTAAAGCTAAGCCGTTGGGCGAGATAATTGACCAGTTTTGGCGCGTCGAATTTCAGCAACGTGGTTCGCCACACATACATTGCCTGCATTGGATTCGAGACGCTCCCGACGTGCTGGAATTATCGAAGACGGAGGAGGGGTGAGCGACACTTGCTAAATTTGTAGACAAAATGATCTCTGTGTTATCCAACACGCTAAGTGAATTAGAAGCATGTCAATGCTCGATTTGCAGCGCCGAACCTGTTGACGAGATAGATATTCTAGCAAAACGACCCCCAAGTGTTGATGACAGAGACTGGCAGTGCGATATTTCAAGGCTAGTGCAACGAATCCAGCAGCATTTGTGTTATGCTAATTCTTCGTGCAGAAAAAGAGTTCCGCGTGTCATTTTGGGTATCCGAAGGAGTTGCAAGAGGAAACGAAGATTGAGACAAAGATTTCTTCGGACGGAACACCGTCAATGAAGGTTTTACTGAAGCGAACTGTCTCCACAATAAACAACTATTCACCGCATTTACTTTCGTGTTGGCGCGCAAATATGGATTTGTAGCTAATCGGAAATTCATACGGCGCGGCTGAGCATGCTGGGGCATACGTCAGCAAGGCTGAACCAGATACACTCCGATTCCGGCGTGTTATTGCTAAATCCATACAACGGTGTGATCGAAACTTATCTTACCATTCGATTTTGAAACGTGTTGCTAATGCTACACTCTCTGTTCGTGAAGTCGGGCGCCCGAGGCAATATACATATTACTGCGAAGTCTCCCTATGCACAGTAAGTCGCGCACGATAGTAAGGGTAAAGTCATTGCGCCATAACCGCCGATGCTATCGTGTTGAGCCGCACAGTATTCATGAAGTCGCTGTCCTAGCGGAGACAAATTCAACCACCTCACTTCGAATCGAACCAATTGAAAGAGCATATATGATCAGACCTACAAATGAACGTTTTTGACTCTATGAGTTTGGCAACGTTTGTGGAAGACTTCGAAGCGATTGATTCGCTTGGCAGTACTAAGGATGCAGCGGATACATGGGTACGCATTGATAACGAAGGTTGGATCAAACGTCGAGCAACGAGTGTTGTAGTGCAAAAATCGCCGTGGATACAGCCTGATGCTTCTGATTCAAACTTCTGATTTTCTGAAATCTTTCTTTACGTCCCTTGGAGAACATTTAACGACCTACCCGGTAGTGACGATGAATGCGTCGGCAGCTTCCTGGAGGAGCAGGAATTGAACCTTGATAGCGAGTTGCTTGAAGAATCAAACGCCAAAATAGCTTGGTAGCAAAAGCTTGATTTTCTGAAGAAGTCTCGTGATTCCGGTTGTTTAACATCATTATCTGCTTCTGAATATGTATTTCTTAGTAGCTCTGACAACATTTCAGCTGAACCAAGTCCTGCAAATACAATCGATGACAGTAGTGCGAGTAGTCATTCCGAGTGGCAGCCGAGGCATAACTACGCGCCTGAAATTATTGACAAAGCAAGCAACTTTATGAATGGGCACTTAAAGCCGTGGATGAAGGAGAAAAAACAATTTCTTAGGCTCAGTCGCGCACTTTGTCAAAATAAAACAAACAGCTCACACTATCGCTACCCAATAGCCAATAATGACGATGCTTCTGATAATGATGAAGTGATGGCCGACTCCCAGTGGGTCCCTTTTGCCCTAGCGATGCAACAATCTAGAATGAGATTTAAAAACGCACTTGAAAATACACCTTGCAAACCACTTCAATTAGTTATAAATGGAGAAGGAGGTTCGGGAAAAAGCTGGTTGACCAAACATATTGTAAAGGATGTACACGCCGTTTTTGGAGAGCATGCGGCGACAAGAAGAAAGTCTAAACGAGTCTTGTTGTTAGCCCATTAAGGCACTGCTGCTTTTAATATCAAGGGAATGACTCTTTGTTCGGCGCTGTTGTTCTCATCCTTCTCAAGATCTGCGTTTTCAGTACCTTACAAGTCAATTCTTGAATCAAAAGCAGGACCGACAAAATTAAAGCAAATGCAACAATAATACAAGGACATGCATCTGGTTATTATTGATGAATTTAGCATGATATCTTGTGGCATGCTGTATTGGATAGACAAACGCATGCGGGAAATATGGCCAAGTCATTCTAATCAATTATTTTGGGGAGAGATGTGTACTTCCCGGGAGATGCGGCTCAATTGGACCCTGTCGTTCCGAGCTCGCTATCAACGCCAATTTCAAAGATATCAAATGAGGTACAGCGCAGAGGAAGAGAAATTTGGAATGGAATCGAAAGTGTATGCACACTTACCAGCCAAAACCGAGGGAAACAAGACCCTGGGTGGTTTTCTGCTTTACGGCGATTGCGGAAAGAGCCCCAACGGCTGCCGATATCGCACTGTTTAACACAAGTTGCTTGCAATCGGTCGGTGAACCAGACTGGATTGCCAATGCGAAACACATCGCTTACAAAAATGTGGATGTTGACGCTGCCAACGATACTAGGATTCGTACAAATAACGCGCCCACTGTACACATCAAATCTCAACACTTTGTGCAGCAAAAACGCCTTGTGGCGAAACGAGATATCCCTGTAGGAACTGTGAATGCTCTTTCAAAAGACGCAAAACTCGCTAATTCAGATCACGACTGAGTAGTTGCGAGCAAATTAAAGCTTTGTGCGGGTGCTCCTGTAACCCTTACATTCAACATGGCTCAAATGGCAGGACTCTGTAATGGTACTAATGGGATAGTGTATGATTTCATGTTTGTCAGTGGTAATGAGTTACCAATAGTACTCGTCCAAATCACGGATTCGTATTTAGGACCTTCTCTCCTGGATGATGTATCGAACATAGTGCCGGTTGCATCAAAGAAAATATCTTGGGGGAAAACTTCAAGTGATCTTCGTGTTGTACAAAGAGGAATTCCTCTCAGGTTGGCGTACGCCATGACAGTTCACAAAGTTCAAGGTTTAACATGTGCACACGTAGTATTCATTTCGAACTCAATTCCGAACATTGCGTTTGTATACGTCGCTTTGTCTCGAATCCGTGATCGGCATTCGATTGTGATTACACATAGGCTCACTGTAGAGAAGCTAACAGCGAAACCAGATCAGATCATAGCGTTTGAGCGCGAAGATCAGCGCGTATCGGACGGCGTCGCTAAAACCGCTGAGGCGGCTACTTCGGTGGTGGCGTGCATGAAAGAGATTGCTCTGAACCACAATGCGGGAATTACACCGCGCTAACTGCACCAACGGGTTTGCTTCCGACACACTACCATTTGGGTGCAGTGTCGGGGCAGTGAGTAAACCACATCAAGGACAAATACAACGCTGGGACGGTCGTAAAAGTTCATATCCAAGCCCCGGACCCACCAGCATTAGCGCAGATACAATATCACCGCTGCAGGATCCGTTCGTCATGAAGACTGAGAAAGAGAGGAGGCAGACTCTGTGAGGCTCGAACGCAAAGAAGGTGCTGCATCAGTCTTGTCACCGTGTTCAATCCAAGCTCGCGCAGATTTCATCAATAGTCCATAGCAAACGTACCACGAAAAATGCTCTTCATTTCACTGAAATGCGTGTTAAGACTATCAAGTCCTAAACCGTAAAACATGTTGCCCCCCCCCCCCCCCCCCCCCAGCACGTCAAACTAACTCGCCGTGGTCTGCTTCATCTTCCATAGCTCCGCGCATATGCTCATAAATCGCGCGTCTTGGGCCATCCGTTGCAAGGCTTGCAGATGCTCCCCATCTGGAATCTGTAGCTGTTCACGTTGAGATGCCGGAAACGCAGCAGAAGGAGTTTGAACATCAGTCGTGGGTACCGTTTGGGGGTCTTGACAACCACCGACGACCACAGAAACCAACACGTATGCAGTTTGCTGTAGCAGGTTGAGCTGAGGTATCACCCTTGACGATGACTGCTGCTGAGATCCTGACTGGGTATTACTATGGAAAACTTGAGCACGTTCGGATAGTTGCTTCGCGCTGAATGTATCCTGCGCATTATCCTGGCGACGCCGTTTATTGAGTGCATCCACTCCAGACCCACGAACCCGTTTCGACACAGACCGCGATGCTCTCCTTGAGTGCACAGCACCTTGATTATCCTCCGGTAGATTCGTTCCACTGGATTCACCTGCCGTAATGGACCCTCGCACTACTTTTCTCACGTTCATAGTCTTCTTTTGGTTTCCATCACGGACGCTTTTTCTCGATGCATATGCCGCGACTGCTTGTCGTGCAACGACATCAGGATCTTGAATGACAGCAGCACGCAAAATATCCCCGTTCTTCTCCGCGTCAGTATCTTCCATAACGGGAGGTTCCCTCAGTGGCTCTAGGGATGGATGACGTCTGGTGTTCTCCGAATTTGGCAAGTAGTCTCTGTTGATAGCACCGACGTCTTTTGAGGTTGCTGTTCGCCGATAGCGTGCGCGTGCCAGACTGTTTTGACGCTCACGATGGCTCTCACACAGCCAATGATGATCTCCATTGAGTTTGATTGTTCGTTCCTTGGTGCACCCACCAGGATACTGACGCTACAATAGCTTGAACGATCGTGGAGCCTGTTTGGCGCGACGCTCACGCAACTTTCGGACCTGGTACCGCTGGTGCATCATGCACATAGAGTGTTGCGTACCATCCGTCTTTACAGCCAGTTCTTCCTTATAGTTACGGGAGTAGAGGCACCCGTTGTGCACAGCCTTCTCTGCTTGCAACAACGAAGAGCCACAATCGTTAATCAGGATCGTATTCCTACATCGAGATGTTGTACACACCAACGTACTCGGCATGGAGCTTCTGGGGGCGGACTGTCCCGGGCCTTGAGGCGATGGTCAGAGTGTGCGGGCCGGGCTCTCCTCCCTCGAAGGGGGTGGTTGTAGGAATGGTTTGAATATATGATGATGCACCGCTTGAAGCTACATCCCGTTAAATTGAATATGTTGCAGTTAGCATGTTTGCCGGGGGGAGGTGCTGAAAACTACGACATATGGTTTTCGGCAATGCCCCTTTAGCAATCGGAGCGAGTTTCACCGGATGCTACCATACCAGTAGTAATAATACATGGTAGGAAGAGAGCAGGAAAAAACTGAAAGGGCGCAAAATGCGTCCTTTCAGAAGGTCAGTTATCACTGTGTTTTAGTAACAGCATTAAAGGGCGAAGAATGCGCCCTCGCACCGTGAAAGGGTTAATATCCTTCGAACTGCGAGCCCCCAATATTGGTCAGACGATTGGCTTAAAATATAATCTAGTGCACTGATATAGGCCAGATTTTGAGTGTATCATTATGGGTTTTATATCCAGAGTCCTACCCAGGATTGGAATGAGGTTGGAATCCTTACTTTTTTTATAACCTGCATCAACCATACGACTACTATTCCAAGAGAAACTATTAAAAGTCTGTAATACCTAGTAACCCTTAGCATATTTATTTTATCGACGAATGTTGACTTATCCGTTCAATATTCAATAAAATACCTCTTATATTCCATATCCGTTTACACTAGATATCACCTGAATATCTACTGCACTCGAGCGACAACGGATTATAGCTAATACACTCGAACAACAGCCACGCCACTCTTCTATCCGTGTTGCACGCTGCTTATCAGCTTAAGTGCGGCTAGCGTCTCTGACGAAGTCAAACCTTGTGCGAATGCCGCAGCAATCCTGGTACTTGTAGCTTTCACTATCATACAGAGCCACCAGTGTGAACACCTGTTAAAACAGCAGGTTTTGTTGTTTTACGAGGTGCGTGACCAAGCAGTACCCGCCCAGCGCCATGCCCGCGCGAACTGAAGTGAAGTCTCCACTCGGGAGTGTCGGCCCGTGGCTTTTTAAATTTCTTAGCGACTTGCTTGCCGTCTGCGGCAGTGCTTGTAAGTGGACCCCTTTGGTGGGTGATATTGCTGGGTACCGGCGGCGTAGGCGTAACGGGACTATACCGTTAGTCAGCTCACCAAAAATGCGCTCGGTATGCCCGCGTAACTGCACGAATATAATCTTGGGAGGGGGTCATAATGAACCCTGCGTTTCAATTGTTTGTTGACAACGCCTTGGATGGCGACCACCTGGCCAATATAATCAAAGGTATGAATCGGTTACAGTAGGAAAGCTACTGCAACACCCAGTCGAGACAGCATCACTTACCAGTTAAATCCAGAGCTGTTCCGTGCTCGCGCAGCTTTGTGCTGCTTGTGGGGTTGTTGAGCATCCGTGACCCGCTCATGCATGGTTCGCAGGACGCATCCGAACCGTGGGGAACGGTTAAGCCTGAACCGTCTTGGGCTGGTACGCTATTAGTCAATCAACGTGACTGGCCGAAATGATAGCAGAGTGGGAAGGACAAGTAGAGCAGGTTAAGTAAACTAATCAACTCACTTCGGCATTTGCCTTCCCAGCAACGCATCCAAAACCAACAGGTTAACAGCCGCAACTACTACATGACCGGAACGCTCCACCGGAACGCCCAAGACATGACAACCAAGCGTGCCGAAGTCCTCCTGGGCAGTGGAAACTACTTCCACTGGGAGTACAATATGCGCATGACCCTGGCCCGGAAGGGGCTACTTGCGCATGTGGAGGTCGTGAAGCCCGAGAACGAGATCACGGAGGCGTGGCTCGTCGGTGATGCAAAGGCACTCGGGGTCATCGCTCAAGGGGTGGAGCTTCAACACCAGACCAAGATACGGTCGGCAACGCGTGCCATGCAGCACGCTGCGTGATTTCTATAACCGTACCACGCTCCACAACCGTGTCGCAATGACTGCATGAGTTCAAGATGGAGAACGGTTCGACGATGGCCAAGCATCTGGACGCTTTCGATGAGCTGGTCGTCGGGTTGCACACACTGGGAGAGCCTGTCGATGAGGCACGGCAACTTGTGGTGCTACTGAGCAGTCTTCCCACGGAGTACGAGCTGATTTCATCCATCATGGAGAACGCCAAGGATGTGTCGCTCGTTGAGGAGCTTCCGAGTCAACGGGTACGCTGGGCGGTTCAAGGGCGGCCGCGGGAACGGTTGCAAGTGAAACGATCCACGAAAGAACAGTGGTAGTTTCAAGGGCAAGTGCTTCGGGTGTAACCAAGTCGGTCACATGAAGCGGGACTGCCCGAAACGAAGCGGTGGCAGCGGGAACGATGCTGTATTCGCCGTGGGCGAAGAACACCTCGCGGGATGGCTGATCGATAGCGGTGCTACATCGCACATGACTCCTCACCGTTCCGACCTATTCGGCTACGAGACGCTGAACGCTGGCGTCGAGGTGACTATTGTGGATGGCAAGAAGTTAAGCGTTCTCGGTCAGGGAACGGTGGAGTTGACTGGTTTGGACGACATACGCATCAAGATGGTAAAGGTGCTTTACATCCCGGGACTCGACAGACACTTGCTGTCGGTTGGGAAGCTCGCTGAACGCGGCTTGAGTGTGGAGTTCCAGAGTTCCTCATGTGTCATCTGGGGTGCGAGCAGCGCAATTGCTATGAGTAAGAAGGTGGGCAAAGCGTTCCTGCTGGACTGTCAGCAAGAGGAGGCACGGTATGTGCAGTACTCGGGGGCTGATAGTAAGTGGGAGCTGTGGCACGCTCGCATGGGACACCCAAGCAAGAACGCACTGATCAAGACACAGCGCGCCACGAACGGCATGCCTGAGGTGAAGCAAGGGATCGAGATTTTGTGCGGAGGCTGCATGAGGGCAAGCAGACGGTGATGTCGTTCCCGTCGCGGTCGCCAACGAAGACATCGCGTGTGTTGGAACTGGTACACACGGATGTAATGGGTCCGATGAGAACGCTCTCAAAAGGAGGTGCCAAGTACGTGCTGACGTTCGTGGACGACTACTCGGGGTATGTAGTCGCGTACTTCATGAAGAAGATGAGCGAGGTGGCCAGTAAGCTGAAGGAGTTCCAGGCGTTCTACCAAAACCAGTGGGGGGAACACTTGAAGTGTCAGCGCTCGGACAATGGAACGGAGTTCGTGAACAAGACGGTCGCTGAGATGTGTCGTCGGAACGGTATCATGCACCAGCCAACGGTGCCGTACAGCCCTCAACAGAACGGAGTGGCGGAACGCACGAATCGTACGATCATGGAGAAGGCACGGAGCATGCTACACTACAAGGGTGTATCGACGGAGTGGTGGGCCGAAGCTGTAAGTACAGCGGTCTATCTGATCAACCGTTCCGGCAACACGGCGCACACGGACTTGACACCGTACGAGTTGGGTTTGAAGGTGAAACCCCGGATGGACCACCTGCGAGTGTTTGGATCGCAGGGGTACGCTCACATTGACGATGCGAAGAGGACGAAGCTCGAGCCAAAGAGTTTCCGGTGTATGCTCCTCGGGTACGCTGAGAACGTCAAATGATACCATGTATTTGACTTGTACGCTTCCAAGGTCAAGGTGTCACGGTCGGTGAAGCTGGACGAGCGTGAGGTGGGCGGTATATATGACACGCAGTCGCCGCAGCTTGGAACGGTCATCCATTTGACTAAGGACGGCGACGATGTAGGCGTTCCCCCACATGTGGAACGCGAGCCTGTCCTTGACGAACCCATGGAAGCTGCCGAGGAACCTGTTCAAGACGCTCAGGATGTGGAAATGGATGAGGTGGTACCTGACCTGGAGGTCAACCAACCCCTACTGCTCCCGCCAGAACCTGCATCGAGAGGACTGGAGCTGGCCGAGTACCTTCCGCCACCGCAAGCGTTCCCTGAGGACCGTTTGGTGTTTCATCCCGAGGCGGAACGCTCGAGACGAGCACGCGAGCCGATATTCCTACTGGAAAACGGCTTGGACGCTGAACAACAGTCGGAAAGGAGCGATGGCCCTCCATCTCCGAAGCGTGCCAGGGTTGACGAAGACGGCTTACTCGCCGAGGCAGTCTTGGCATATGCTGCGAGTATCGACGGCGTTCCAGACACGTCGAACACGTATGCGGATGCTGTTGCAAGTGATGAAGCAGCGGAATGGCGTCGGGCTATGGAGGCGGAGTTGCTCCCTCATGCCCGGAACGGTACCTGGAAACTTGTTCCGCGTGGAACGGCTACTCGACCGATCGGGTGTCGTTGGGCGTTTACCAAGAAGCGTGACGAGCACGGTTGAGTGGTCCGATACAAGGCCCGGCTTGTCGCACAAGGGTTCAAGCAGAAGTTTGGAATAGACTTCTTTGAAACCTACTTACCGGTGGCAAACACGAACTCGATTCGAGTTGTACTAGCAGTGTGCGCGGCATACGGCTATGTGATGGAACAGTTGGACGCGGATACAGCGTTCCTAAACAGTGACCTGGTGGAACTTGTTTACATGGAGGTTCCGTGTGGTTTGCAGAACGCTAAGGGAATGATGTGCAAGCTGGAGAAGGCTATCTATGGCTTGAAGCAAGCAGCAAGTGCTTGGAACAAAACCATTCATCGTGTGTTCTTGCAGAACGGTTTCAAGAGTTGTGGTGCGGATCAGTGTGTATACGTAAAGCGCACTGGGAACGGTTTCGTCTATGTGTGCCTGTACGTGGACGACATGATCATCGCTGTGAAGACGAGCAATGAGATTCGCGAAGTCAAGGATGCGCTCAAGAACGCTTTCAAGATGAAGGAGTTGGGTGTGGTGACGTTCATCTTGAGGATGGAGATCAATCACAACAAGACCGCCGGAACGCTCATGACCAAGCAAACCCGATACATTGACGACGTGGTGGAACGCTTCAACCAGCTGAACGCTAAGGCTGTTGAGAACCCGTGCGCTTCGAACGTGAAGTTGTCGAAGATTCTGCCACCGACTACGGAGGAGGAACGGTCTGAGATGAAGTCAAGACCCTACCGTTCCCTGATTGGGTGTCTCATGTACATCACGACTTGCACCCGGCCGGACATCGCGTATGTGGTGACGCAGTTGTCGCGTTTCCTCGAGAACCCTGGCGTGCAACACCGGAAAGCAGCCATTCGAGCTCTAGGGTACCTGAAGTCGACTCGTGAGCATGGCATCGAGTACCAAGGTGGTTCCGGGAACGCTTCGGCCGAGGCGTTTACAGACGCTGACTGGGGTAGCAACATTGATGACAGGCGTGCAGTGTCGGGAGTCATGGTGATGATTGGGAACGCTCCAGTGGTATTCAAGTCGAAGTACCAGAGAACGGTTGCACTCAGCTCCGCGGAAGCAGAGTACATGGCTCTGAGCCTTTGCACGCAAGAGGTGCTTTGGGTGCGCGCTATGCTGAAGGACATGGGTCACGAGCAAGTGGGAGGAACGCTTGTCTGGGAGGACAACCAAGGCGCTATTGCATTGGCATGCAACGCTGGATACCACGCTCGGACGAAGCATGTGGATATACGCCACTACTTCATCCGCGAGAACGTGGAACGCAGAACGATCAAGGTGGACTACGTCGACACCAAGCATCAATTGGCCGACATGCTGACCAAGGGACTCGGGACCAAGACGTTGAAGTTCCTGCGTGAGGCCACAGGCATCAAGGGCAAGGCTACCGTGCAGTAGCGGTGAGTGGGAGTGTTGAGCATCCGTGACCCGCTCATGCACGGTTCGCAGGACGCATCCGAACCGTGGGGAACGGTTAAGTCTGAACCGTCTTGGGCTGGTACGCTATTGGTCAATCAACGTGACTGGCCGAAATGACAGCAGAGTAGGAAGGACAAGTAGAACAGGTTAAGTAAACTAATCAACTCACTTCGGCATTTGCCTTCCCAGCAACGCATCCAAAACCGACAGGGGGTGTTTTAGTTACGGGGCTTTTCCGTCGTGTATTATAGTGTGGATAGTAAAATTAACAAGCATGTCTGTGTATTACCGAATTCCCTATGTCAAGACATACACTTGTTTTCCAGCCAATAGAAAGTCAGATTTGACTTGCGTCACCTAAATTCTTTGCACACTTATGTCAAGTCATACAGGAAGCAATCTGGTCCAGTGCTCGCCATTTGATACCTTCATGTCGATATAATAGATATATTTGGCTTGACATGTATCAAAATTTGATCGCTCGGAGTATCCATATACTTAACATATTAAATACGTTTAATCGCTCCCAGATCGCTCTGGATATTAAACATATTTAATATGTTAAGTATATGGATACTCCGAGCGATCTGATCCAGTGTTTCAGTTTGACATTTGGCGCCCAAAAGGGCGGCCGCGGGAGGACGGGAATGCAGAACAAAGCAACATCGTTCCCAGCTTCGTGCAGGCTTAGTTGATGAAGCAGTTGGCGAGTTTAGCTTGGAAGTCGATTTTGACGAGGTGTTTCATACCGTGGGGAGAATACATACTTAGTATAAGGTACCGTGCCAGTTTCGTGCCCATTTCATAAGATCATCACAATATATTTACATAAATTTTGGTGAAGTGACTATTTCTTAAGGGTAATCACAAGCCCGAAACCTGCATGCGCTACTGATTTTTTTACTTCAACTCGCGTGAAATTTGCTGGATTAGAAGGGCTTTTTCCATTGAGCTGAAAAAAAGCCACATATTTTACCCCTGGACCAGTTTTATGCCCCATTTTGACATGGAATTTGTATGTTTTGCAAATCTCATATTCGCGTGCAAGACCGATCTAAATTACCCTGTTCAATGCGATACAGCGTCTATCTCAATGAATTCCAGAGGGTATTTGTTGATATAGGTTTCGTGTATACATATAGAGATTTCGTCCCCAAATAAAAGGGGCTGCCATAGCTTAGTGGTAAAGTCCTCGGTACACAACCGAGAGGACGGTGGTTCGATTCCTCCTGGCAGCAAAACTCCATCACTCGTACGTTGGATTTCAGTCAAATTACTTGGGGGCCGTCACGGGATCGACGGCGCGCCACTAAGTGAACTGATTGAGCATGGAGGCTGGTCCTAGACGGACTGGGGATCGGAAAACGCCGACTTTAGCGTTGGCTACCCACTTTTGAGGGTGCGGTAAGCAATTTGAGTGTCATTGCTAACTGCACGGCGAGTCTCGCAAGCTAGAACACGCTGTACCGCCGTATTGACTTCTTCGTTGGTGTACGTCGGCATCGTGGAGGTGGTCGTGGCTTGGAGAGGAAGGGGGTGAGAGTAGTGTCAAATCAATACTGATCTCAAATTTGGCGCGAAAGGTGTCCACATTCCAATACGGTCTGGGAGATTTGACTGGTTGATCTTGCTTAGTTTTTTTTTGCCAATCATGTTTTTGAACACTATATTGCTTGATTATTAGCAGAAATACTATGGGCACGAAACTGGTTCAGGGGCACGAAACTTGCACGCTACCTTAAATAAAAATTCAATGGATGTTTGTTCATGTTTGTCAGTGCAAGTCCATTTAGGATATTGCACGCCTCTACACCTCACATTGGGTGTATGTATTGACATAGGGAATTTGGTAATACATGAAGTGCATTCCCATGTGGATCCGTGCACTTTCTTGTCGCATTTCTCTTCGTGATGTGATACGCAAACTGTATATATTGGAGATCGATGTATACGGTACGCTCAAATACAGTAAACGAGGAACTGATCACCTGCCTGGGTATAAGTCATAGTAGTGTGTACATGTATTGTGGCTTGCAAAAGGTTTGGCAAATCCTATGGTTGAATATGACAATCTATCCGACTTTACTTTGAGTTTGTATTGAG